>JASDQU010013109.1:101026-111358 GCA_032191745.1 Picea mariana | reverse complement strand
CTTCTTTTACCCCACTTAAATGTTCAAGTACAAGATGATTCAAAATGAAAATGTCTCCTTGGTATATATAGGAGACTAGGAGGTCTAATTACAACTAATGGCCTAAAGCCGACATAAATAAAATAACATTACTAATATAATATGCCTCAATTAAGGGGTAATGAGCCAATATTAGGGCTTAACAACGACCACCAATCATTTCCCCTTTTAGTGTTAAGTATGCATGGATATAATACCATTACTTGGCCTCGATTGTATGAAGATGGAACTTGTTCGTTTTCACCTTTATTTTTATTCATTTACCATTACGGATTTACCCTATTTCATAACCAAGAAGCTTCCTAAGAAAATCCATTAATACTATCGGCCCCTCTGGTTACCCAGAAGGCATCACAATACATAGAGTGCACTGCGTAGTCTCACTTGAGATAGCTCTTATGGGTGGCTGCAATACTCAGGTGTTTGCAACCTAGGACTGAGCGAGATCTGTACTTGTACATCGAAACCTTTATCCAGTCTATTTAAAATCCTGCTATAACATTTATTCTATGTATGCATGTAAAATACCAGATCTACTTAATCACTTCAGTCATTAACATTCATCAATTAATCAGACACAAAGACACATTCATTCAATCCCACAACATAGTGTTACTATGGTTCACACCCTCCTGGGATATGTCCACAAAGATATGGCTCTTAGGATTTTATTATGGTTTAGAAATATATCACACCGTGCATATTTACATTCTTAGTTCTCACTCTCCTCAATGGCTCCTCAATCCCTGCGAGGCTGACTAGATCGCACCAGGCTCCTCAACCTACGATCTAACCCTTGGGATCGAGTCGCTCATTTCTTCCTTAGCTCACCAGCTTAATGATTGATATAGTTATTACAGTACCCTTCCTCTCTCTCTCCCCTCTATCTCTCCCTATTAGCCTCTATCTCTCCCTATTAGCCTCTTTCTCTCCCCATTAGCCTCTCCTAAGTACTTCTTATTTATATTTCTGTCTCACCAACCATTACAATGTATTACAAAAACTCTAACCCTAGCATCATTAGGTATTCCATGCATGTGCGTGTGCTTCTTTTCCTTCCAGTTGTTGCTTTCCTCTTACATACCTTTATCCCCAAAATAACCTTTCTTTTTTATTCGACTTGCTTCCAATAGGCCCCGAACACTGACATGTGGCTCATCTTGAGCCACCTAATGCTGGAGTGCTTCATTGATCTCTCTTACAATCGCTTGCAAATTTTTTGTGATCTCTGTTGCTTGTGTTTAGGCATGCATGGTCTTCTTCTTAACTGCGTCCAATACTTGCACTATAATATCTTCGCTGACCATCCTTGCACACTCTACCTGGGTTTGTGCCATATTCGTTTTGGCTTCCTCCGCCTGTGAAATGACCTCTGTTTCTCGCTCCTGGAGCAGTTCCATTTGAGCCCGATGCTCCTTTTTATGTGTCTACGTAGCTAGGAGTTCTTCTTGTAGTTTCTTCATATCCTACGCTCCTTTGAAACGCTCTATGATCGACATTGTCTTATTCCCTTGCTTGAGGTCCTGGATAGCTGTGCTTATCCTTTCTCCTTCTTGGTCCCACTGCTGGACCTGCTGATCCTCTTCCAGCTTTGTATAGAGTTGTGCTTCTCTCTTGAACAAGTCAGTTACCACGTGGACTTGTTGCTCTATCTCCTTTATCTGCGATGTTTCCTTCTGCTTCCTTTGCTTATTTAGATTTGATGGAGAGGTTGGTGTGATTTTCTCCCTGAGGTGCTCAATCTCCTGTTGGTATTGATCGATTTTCTACACAATCTGATCATCTTCTGTGTCACCATGAGTTCAGTCGTCTGCGCATTCCTTGGGTTTTCTCATAGGCTACGACCAATTTCTACTCCATCCTATTCACGTGGTCCTTCTCATTTTTGGTCTCGATATTAGCCTACTCGAGTACCAATTCTATCTCATCCCAATTGTCCTTTTCCTCCTACAATTCCGTTGCATCTGTGAGTGCTTGAGGTTGTACCTCCTGCGTGACACTGAATTATAGTTTATACAAGGCCTTACTTGGTATCTGCATCTATACCAACTGTATTTTAGCCAACTATATATGTTCCTGTCTTACCTCCTCCTCCTCTATCTCTACAGGTATTTCTCGAATAAGGACTGGAATCTTACAGTCATCTTCCCAATCCTTAATGGCCATCTCTATGTCCATCTACTTGATGCAATAGCGCACTTGTAGCCACTTATTGTCGGGATCTTTCCATGCCTGGATCCACATTGCGTGTCTAGTGGCTTTGAAGTTTTCTATGCCCTAAGACTGTGTGATTTCTTCTAGTGTCACCCTCCAAGTATTGGCAATGTTGTCCTCTATGTCACTGAGACAACCTTCGAATATGGATACATTCACCTTTCTGTTCTTAGAGTCCAAAGCAGACCCCAATGATAAGTATCACACTTTGTGGCAGGGATTGGGTCTAGTGGAAAAAATGAATACTTAGGTTCCTTCCATCTAATCAAGGCTATCAGGATGAGTAGCCATGAATAATGAAAGTATGTCCCCAGATCCTGCGCATCCTTGCAATCATCTAGGAACAAATTCAACAAATAAGGGGCCCAACTGAGTGTGGTTCCTTCTGCACATTGTGCTGCAACTGTGAAAACCCCACCTGGGAATTAATCTTGGGTAATTTACATGCCATGATTTTTGTAGCCATTCTTATCGCAACGTCACTAATATGCTTTATGATGATTCCATGCGACACCCTTTCGGTGCCATATTTCTTCTTCATTTCCTCGGCCAGTGCTTTCTCCTTTGTTTTTTCCTCAAGGAACTGCATGGGATACTCACCCCGTGATGGCAACCCTGTGATGTATGTTATTAGCTCTACGAATATTGAGATGAGTTTTTCCAACCATAGGTATCCATCATGGGTGACTTCCATGAGCTGCTTGACGCAGTTGTCAGCATACTGGCCCCTCCCAAAGTGTGGTAGGTCCAAAAGGCCTAGAATCCCATTTTTGGCTAGTCCTGCAACCCATTGGATTGGTTGATTAATTTATTCGCCAAAGGGCCCTATACCCACAGTCTATAGGTAGACTTGCTTGGCAAACTCTGGGAACTTGTCCGTGTCTATCACGTCATGGTCTAAGTACCTCAATTTCTCCACATGGCCTAACAAATTTGTTTCTATACATACCCTTTCCAAAATGCATAGAAAGACAATGGTTGTGGTGGGTTTCCTGCACGGTTACCTTGGTACCATCTGCTTTCCCTTTCATTGTGGTAGCTGACTCGAGGTTCCAACCTCCATTGTTCATTGTTCTGCGTACTCATCTGGTTGGTTGGTGACATCTTCCACTACTCCCTCCTGTGGTTTTTCTGGTGTCGTTGTCTATGATATTTTCGGCACAACCATTTCTACCTGGTTTGGAGTCGTCCCATTGTCTCTCGGGGCTTCTTCAGGGTTTTTGGGGTGCACTTGGTTGCCTGCATCCTTAGCCTGTTGACCAAGTCCCTCTTCCAGCATGTCAATGTCCATGCACGTTGGTGTTGTATGTTGGGTTTTCTCCAAAATGGGTGTGGGGCTTGCTAGTTTCATATCAAAGTATGAGATTTCATCCACGTTGACAAATTTTGGAGGCTGAGGTGGTTTTTGTTCACTTCCTTGTGGCTGCGATGGTGGTCTAGTGCTCCTTCGAGGTTATTTGGTGGTTTGGATTAGTTCTCTCTGTTTGGGTGGTGCCATGGTGGTAAAGATATCGTCCACCAAGATTAGTGGCCTCTGCAACCTCTGCAACCTTAACTCTTTGCTTTGTATGCTCTATCGCTATGTGCCTTTCCTGATTTCACAATAACCTTTCCTCTCCCGCGTGCTTTCTTTGTATCGGCATCATGTGAATCTTGTCAGAGATGTTACCGCGATTATGTTTTAATTGAACCGATAGTTCCCATGTACTTTCCATTAATTTCCCTTGTCTTCAATGGTTGGCACGATTAATACAGCATCGCGTCAGTCGTTTCTGGCATTCAATTCTGATATTCACCGTCAGTTGATGCTTCTTTTTTTGTATCTGTCTTTCTCATTGTTTCTTCTTTGTAATGACCATTGGCCTTCTCTCCGTCGGGGTATAATTTCCAAGTGTGTGTGATCATTCTCTTTTCGGTGCATTATACCTCTATTGTTTTTTTTTTTATGTTCGACCCGACGCGACATTTTTTTTCAAGTGCTAAGGGGTCGATTGTCCCTATACAATTCAATCAACTCCCATTGATCATCCCTCTGAGTTATGTGCCTCCTAAATCCTTCAACTGTACAACTCCCCCATCTATGACAGTTTTTACTTCGTATGGTCCTAACTAGTGCATTTTGATTTTTCCTGGATGATGAAGGGATTTAATGTCATACATGAACACCAAGTCTCCTTGCTTGAAATTTTTCCTCTTGATATGTCTTTCATGCCAATATTTGCCCCTTGTTTTCTGGACTTCTTGGTTGAACCCTGCTACAATCATATCTTCCTCCATGTTCATTAATTGATTCAGCCTATCCTGTACTGCACCTCATTATGTCATGTTTGTAATTGTTGATACACACAGACTGGGTGCCAAAAATTCTAGAGGCACCATTGCTTCTTGTCCAAATTTGAATGGCATTTTTCCTCTCAAATTCTTGCATGTGGTCCTTTATGCCCACAATATTGCTAGTATATTTAGGTCCCAATCATCCCTATTAACGTTACAGATATTCGTTGGTGCATTTTCAAGGATCTTGTTAAAGGATTCTACTGTTCTATTTTCTTGGGGATGATATGGTGTATTCTTTTGATGATGAACTTCAACTTCCTCAGTCATAGTCTTAATAGTACTGTTAATGAAGTGAGTTCCTTGGTCAATCATCAAAATTCTAGGTGCAACCAAATCTAGTAATCATTTGTTCGAACAGGAAGTGTGTTGATGTCTCTGCGCTGCAATCTTTTACTGGTGTTGCTTTTGCCCATCTTGTCAGGTATTATGTCGCAGTGATAATGTACCTCTCTCCTTTCCTTTTTTCCGGTGGGTTAATTGGTCCCACAAAATCTATTTCCCATTTGTCGAATACCTACAAAGTTACATGTGGTCATAGGGGCATCTCGTCCCTTCTGTTTGGTCCCTTTTATTTGGTTTACCAACCCTTTGACATACATTGCATTTTTGGGAGTACTCTTTTGAGTCTCTGTGAATGTTCGACCACCATAGTCTTGCACATAATACCTTATACGTGGTAGATTTTCCTACGTAATGTCATCCTGCTATTCCCTCATGGAATTCTGATAAAATTCTTGGTATTTCATGTTCTAGCACACATCTTCTCAAGATGCTATCTGCGCCCATTTTGTATAAGTTTCCCGCAATCAGCTGATAGTCTACAGCCCAAACTACCAGGTTTTCTTCTACATAGTGTTATATTCCTGTGGCACAGTCCCTATACTCAAGTACTGGATAATGTCTGTGAAGTATTCATTAGAGATCTAGACTAAAAATAACTGTGCATTTGGAAAGTTGTCCTCTATATTTGTAGGTTCCTCCCCATTCATGATCCTTGACAGGTGATCAGGTCCTGCATTCTACTTCCCTGGCTTGACTATTACTTCAAAATCGAATTCTTGAAACAACAATATCCATATGCAAATTCTCCCCCCCATCATTGGCTTGTTGACTAGGTATTTGAGCACTGAATGGTCTATGAACATATTGAAATGTTTCCTCAGTAAGTAATGTCTAAACTTCTGAAGCACATAGAACATAGCCAGAAATTCCATCTCTGTAGTGTTGTAGTTCTGCTTCAATTATGACAGTTTTCTCCTATAAAATGTTATAGGATGATCCAATTCTCTTGCTCGTAGTTGCACCATAATAGCTCCAAGTGTTATGGTAGATGCATCTACATGTACATGGAATGTCTTCTCCCAGTCTGGGAATACTAGTATTGGTGCAATTACCATTTTTTATTTCATCGTATCCAGACCGTGTTGAGAATCCTCATTCCACTAGAACTTTGTGTCTTTCCTTAGCAGTTTCTCCATTGGCACAATGATCTATGCGTACCCTTTTATAAATTTTCTATAGTATCCTGTGTGTCCCAATGTCACTCTTAGTTGACAGACTATTTTTGGTGGTGGCAGGTTAACGATTACTGCAGTCCTGGCAGGATCTACTAGTAAACCTTGATTGCATACTATGTGTCCCAATAGTATCCCAAAAGGTGTTTTGAATATGCACTTCTTGATGTTTAATGATATCTGGCACTACCTGCATCTTTATAACATCAACCACAATACCTCTACATGGTCTTTCAATAGACTATAGACTGTCCAATCGTCCAAGTATACCTCTAGAAATGAGTGGATAAATTCTTTAAATGCGGCTATGACTACTCCGGAAAATATTATTGGTGCATTCTTCAGTCCAAAAGGCATGACTGTGTACTAGTAGGATCCCAATTCTGTCGCAAAGGTAGTCTTGTACCGATCTTCTGGTGCTATCTTGATTTGGTGGTAGCCTAAGAATCCATCGGTGAATGGGTATGCTTCTTGACCTCCCACATTTTCTAAGACTTCATTTGTAAAGGGTATAGGGAAGGGGTCATGTAGGAAAACATAATTGAGCTTTCTCATATCTACACAGATTCTTATGCCTCTTTGCTTCTTCTCCTAAACTACAATGGGGATTATCCATTCTGATTCTTCTACTGGTTCTATGATTCTAGCCTCCAACATCCTATCGATCTCATCTTTGAATTTTTTCTTATATATCGGATTTAGTATGTATGGTCATTGTATGATCGGTCTTGCCTCAGCTTTGAGTTGTATCTTCATTACACCTAGCTCTCCTGCTATGCCCTTCATTTCTATGAACGTTGTGGGGAACAAGTCGTTGTACTCATGCAGTAACTTTTTTATGCTTTCCACTGTTTTCCCATCCCAGTAGTCTCCAATGTTGTCCAATTTTGGATTCTCAATTGTCCCAATGTTGAATTTTTCCACCTTGATCGGTGCAAGAATTATTTCTTATTCTAGAGGTGGACCTTCCACTTCTCTTTCTCCTTCAACTTCCTCAATATGAATATTACGTGAATCGTCTTCATCTGGTACTTCTTCCTGCACATGGTAGCATGACAACAGTTCTTTCATTGTCTGTCTGTTATATTGTTGTTCTTCTGTTATGAGATCAACTTATGGTTCCTTAATGAATATCACCCCTCTTATTTGTTTAAGCGTTGCATCTATGTTGGGGTGCTCATGCTCAAATGAGAAAGTGGCTGTAAAGTTTTGTTTTATTATTGTCCAGCTCATAGTTCCTTTGCGCAATTCCTAGTCTATATATCAATTTGTTGGGATGCCCTCTAATGTGTGTATGAAATGATAAGGCCATTCCTTTGGGGGTGTCATTTTCCACAGCGCTCTGCACTTCTCCAAGTGTTCCACTGGTGCCCCCTATCCATCATATTTCTGTTGTTGGTTTCTTCTTTGTTCTACGCCAAAACTAATGTGCAATAACCACTTACATTGGTACTAGTCCTTTATTGTTTCTTTGTGTGCACCCCACCATATTGCAGGTGTGGCCTTGAGTTTTATATCTAGTGATAAGAGTCTCTGATTTTCTAACACTTCATCTTCATAACGTGTCAATAATTCTTCTAGATCGTTTACCCCATGGAAACTGGTTGGTTCCATTATCTTCGTACCTACCCATGTTACTGCATGGCCTATTCTTACACATCTTCTTGTGGAAACTTTGTGTAGCCTCTGTTGCCAATTCTCTAAACCCGTATTTGAGTCTGAATCACATGAGGTGATGCTCTGCCAACTAAGTATCCCATCTACAGTTGGGTTTACGTAATCCTCATATCGTGCAGTTGTTTTGTACAATTGGCTAATTTCCTCCAAGTCCAAGCAAGTAGGCTCTACGAACCTTTCTCCTTTCGATGGGTCTAATGGCGCAATGAATCTGTATTCTCCTGACTCAAAGGTCATTTTCCATGTATTTAAGTTGATTATGGACTGGTTATCAAATTCCCAATCCAAGACGAGCAATGTTGGGTAAGGTGTTGTGTCATCCACTATCTCTATTACGTCGAATTCAGCTTTAGTGCACACTCCATGCAGGTCTACTATCAATCCTTTTAGTCTCCCAATTAGTAGAACTTTGTGCTGATTTGCCAGTTTTAGCTGAACGAGTAAATATCCTAATGTGGGCTCTCCCATACATTGCCATGTCTTCTTGGGTAATACATTGACTTTGGATCCTAGATCCAATATGATATCTCCCATGTTGAAATCTCCAATGTTGGTGTTCAGCCTGAACTCCCTACTTATTCTTATCCTTGTATGTAGGTGATTCAATTTTTTTTGTTCTAGTTATCCTTTTGTCTCTACAACACATCTTTCTAGCATATTTTGTAATACTTTGACAGAGGATGGATCATTTAGTAATTTTACACATGGTTGAAAAAATCCTTTGATTGTACTTACTTGTCCCAAGGGTTGCATTTCTTTGGTATGATCCAACGATGGAGACATATCGTACTCTGGTACTTCCTCACTATGTTGTGCGGTTGAGGTCGACACAATGTTAGGCTTAAAAAATTCTTTTTTTGCTTGCTTAAATATCTCCTCTCATTCTGCGCTTCAAACTTCTTCCTTGGTTCGACATTCTTCTTCACCCATTGGTGTTGTACTAGCTCTTGTCGTACTGCGGTTTTTCCTATTTTAGCTCCCTCACATGTAACTATGTTAATGTTTTTTCCTTTATCACTCACTTCTATTGAAATCCATTAAACATTTTGATTGTTTTGATTCCTCTTTTCCTGGATATTCCATAATACTGTAGGACATTCTTTTGTGTCATGATATGATGTGCGACAATACATACAAGTCATTGGTGGAAGTGGACATTCTCTTGCATAGTGTCCTGGTTGTTGATAGTTGTGACATACCATTGGTCCTCTACCTCTTCCAAAGCCTCCTCTTTCTCTTCCTCCACCTTTTTATCCAAATCGATCCCCTCATGGTGCTTTATACTAAGGAGCCTGGTTATACTGCATGATATTGTAGTGGGGTTGCGCTGTGTTATATGGTTGATGCGAAATATTATACTACTATTGTGTAGTGTTGTATGGGGCTGGTACTTGTTTAAAACAAGGTGTGGCCTGCCCGGCCATCATTTCTACCTTCACCCTATATGCATCTGATGTCCTCTCTCTCATCAAATGCATGTTTCTACAGTCTTTGTCATCATGGAATACTGACTTGCAAAAGTTACAATATGAACGTTTTGGGACTCTGGTACTTCTACATCATTGGGCATTGATATGGATCGTGGCCCTGTTTCTTACAGATTTTTAACCATAATCCTCTTGTTGGTAATAGATTTTTCATTCCTGCTACCATGTACTACGCGAATGTTGGACATTCGTTCTTATGGTGTCCTTATGTTCATCATTTGGTACACCAAACGACTTCTCTTTTGTCCTTACTTTTGTTCTAGTCTAGCTGGAACGTTAAGTTCTTCAGATCCTCCTTCAGCTCCTCGATGTCTAGATCTATCTTCTGATATTGGTTTTCTTCCAATTACAGGGTTTCCTACCTCTGGAACTTTAGTTGTTGCAGTGGATATTTCAAGTGTGGTAATAGTGAGTTGACGAATAGGTGCCTGTGTTGTATATCTGTCATAAGATATTTCAACTTTCCTTTCAGTCGATTGAATCTCTGGTCAATATCCTATACATATTCTCCTGGTTTCAGTCTAATTTCTATCATCTCATTCATGTATTGGTCCTCTGAACTTTGCTTCTGAAACACATTTATCAGTATTTTCTTGATGTCTGTCAGTGTCCTTGTCATCCCAAGTGCACTGTTTATGTCTAGACTCATATACTAGTCTAGTGCATGGTCTCTTAGAGTGATAGATACTTGTGCAAGTTTAGTGTCTTCATCAATGATCTATTTTTCTTCCTAGATCTTTTCACAGATAAATAGGTTCTTCTCTGGGTCCTCTTATTCTTCTCCTTTGAATTCTGGTACCCTGATGGTGGGATCATGTCCTACCATCCTAAATGACGAACTACTACATATGCATGGTGTAGATACTTGACTAATGCTTCCTGAACTAGCTCCCCCAATTGTTGTTCCTTGTGTAGATGTACTTCCTGAACTGGATCCCCCAATGGCGGTGTTCTTTTTGGTGTGTTAGTCGCACATGGGTTTATGGGTTCCACAATGACATTAATATGGATAGGATTGTTGCCTTCTATTCCTGCTCTTGGGCCTCTCTTCTTCCTCTCATATG
>JASDQU010013109.1:83464-100738 GCA_032191745.1 Picea mariana | reverse complement strand
GTTTAGATGTCTGACTCCATTGTCATTACACATTTGTTATATAACAATATCTTATTGGAAGTATATAATTATCGGAGGTAACTACCTCGAGGTCCCTTCAAGAAGTCTTGTTCAGCTGCATTGTACGATTTTTTTGTATCTACTACAAACTCTGTGATAAATCCAACAATAATGTTGTCAAACCAAAAATCTACTGCACACCTGAATTTATTATCAACGTGTTGTAGCTGCGTGATATCTTTAGGATTCCACTATAGTTGTCTAATCCGATTCATCGAATGGTTGTCTTTCAATATTTTGATCGAATCCGACAATATGTGTGGGAAATCACAGAAAAATACTTCATGCAAGTCAGTGAATCCGTACTTGTCCAGATATTTTCACGGTGTTAACTTGGGGTTTCTGTTATCTTTTTGCGCAAACTCTAGCTCTTTTTTCTTCAGCTATCTTTCGATCTCTGCCTTTATGGGATTCCATAGTCTCAACATCCCCTTCTAGCGGTGCATTCTCTCACCTTTTTGTTGTCCGATCTGGTATTCTTTTGTCACACCTTCCATAGATCTCATGTGCTCTATCCCATTGCCTTCTAATCAGCCAAAAACAAAACCATTTGTTGGTTTCCCCCCTTTTTTTTAGTCATTTACCATTACATATTGACCCCAGTTCATAACCAAGAAGCTTCCCAACAAAATCCCTTAAGACTATTGACCTCTCTAGTTACCCAGAAGGCAATGCAGTACATAGAGTGCACTACATAGTCTCACCCAAGATAGGTCTTCTGGGTGGTACAATACTCATGTGTTTGCAACCTGGGACTGAGAGAGATCTGTACTTATACGTCACAACCTTTTTCTATTGTATTTAACATCCTTCTATAACATTTATTCTACGTATGCATGTAAAATACCATATCTACTTAATCACTTCATTCATTCAACATTCATCAATTAATCAAACACAAAGACACATTCATTCAGTCCCATAACACAATGTTACCGTGGTTCACCCCCTCCTAGGCTACGTCCACAAAGATCTGGTTCTTAGGATTTTATTATGGTTTAGAAATATATCATGCCAAACGTATTTACATTCTTAGTTCTCGCTCTCCTCAGCAACTCCTCAATCTCTATGAGGTTGAATAGATTGCACCAAGCTCCTTAGCCTATGATCTAACCCTTGGTATCGAGTCGCTAATTCCCTCCTTATCTCACTAGCTTAATGATTTGTACATTTATTACAATACCCTTCCTCTCTCTCTCCCTATTAGCCTCTGTCTCTCCCTATTAGCCTATGTATTTCCCCATTAGCCTCTCCTAGGTACTACTTATTTATATTTTTGACTACCATCCATTACAATGTATTACAAAAATCCTAACCCTAGTGTCGTTAGGTCTTCCATGCATGCACACATACTGCTTTTCCTTCTAGTTGTCGCTTTCCTCTTGCATGCCTTTCTCCCCAAAATAGCCTTTATTTATGATTCATCCTACTTCCAACATAACTAATTTCTCCTCATTGTATTGACTAATACAGATAGGAAACTTGATTGACATTCACTACCTCTTAAAGGACAAATTGCTTTACAAGTTAGGACAAGTTGGTGTACATCTAAGTGAGTAGTGGCATAATCTTATCCGTGATGCACACTACATCAAAACAAAGGTCACTTTGGAGTATCAAAGACTCTTATGGTACTATAGAAGTATTTATATAGAATTCACTCAAGTTGAATGTTGAAAAATATATCAAGTCATGTGTGGTTTGTGCCATCATCATTCACCAAATCCTTGATAGAGTTTCTATACACCCTTTCCTATTCTAGATTGACCGAGGGAATCCATTTGTATTTATTTATTGAATAAATATCATGTCACCAAGAACCAACATGATGCGATTGTAGTAGTTGTTAATAGATTTTCTGAAATGCCTATCCTTACACCTAGATACAAGAAGACTATGATTTCTTAGAAAACTACTCAAATCTTCTTTGAGCGTGTTTGGAAGAAATATGGTCTACCATCTTCAATCATCACCAATCATGACTCGATATTTGTTATCATATTTTGGAAAACACTCTATTAGTGAATCAACACACAGCTATTTATGTCGACAACATTCCATCCTCACAAATATGGATAGAATGAAGTTGTAAATCACATTGTGGTATAATGTCTTCATATGCACAATGAAAAGAATCACAGAACATGGGATGATATTTTCCCATATATCCAACATAGTTATGACTGAGCTCAACATAGTTCAATCCACAAGAGTCCATTTGAAGTCAATTATTGATTTTATCCCTTAGAGTTTATTGACTTAGTCAATTGAATGACTATTTATTTTGACACAGACCATGAACAAAATGAAATCAACAAGGCACTCAATTTCAAAGATAAGGTCTATGAGATTCAAAAACAAGAAAAAATAGATGTTGCATCGAGGTAGTGAAAAAACTAAAGCTTGACATTACAAGCATCATATTCCTCATTCATTCCAAATTGGGGATAAATTCTAGTTACATATGAAGAAAGAAAGGTTCAGTGGCCCATATAGGAAGATGAAGCCTTTGTGATATGGTCCTTATACCATGCTTGAGAAAATTGGGGAAAATTCCCTTAAGCTTAGCATTTTTCCATACCTAAGATTACATCCAATATTCAATATGGATTTGTTTTTACCTTATTTTCCACCATTTCTAGAATAGACTAAGTTATAGCCTAAAGATCCAGAAGAAATCCACCTAGATGTTCAGGAGCCACTTGCAATCGAAACTACTTTTGGACAATAAGCATGCCATACAAGGATGTTAACAATTCCCTTATTTTAAGTGGGTAAAGAAGGACAAATCCCATCACAAGGAAAGTGGTACAATAACATTGAGTTGGATCAAAATTTTCCTCATATACATAAGTGGGAAATAGTCCCCCTCATCTACATAAGTGAGCAAAGGTGACCATTTCCAACTAAGGGGGAATGCTTGATCCATTCAAAGAATTGATTGGAATCCATCGATTATCACCTACTCTCAATCAGTTGTTTTGTTGAAACTTATGATCGAATCCCCACAATCGATCCTTGAATCAATTGAATCACACTTTCCTTGACTGAGTCAACTCATGCATCCTTCGATGAGTATTTTCGATTATCCTACATGTCTAATGTCAAGGATGACTCAACACATGTCAGACAACATTATAGACCCAAGGGTTATCTAAAGTGGTTATGATCCAAACATGAAGTTATCCCTGGCGTAGGAGGTCACATGTTCGAATATCTTGTTCTCCCTTGGGGTTAGGCCCCATAATGAGGGCCAATGGTTTACCCAATTTACCATCCATGAAGTGGGGAAGTACTCAGGGGTTTCCCACAAGGTATTCCATCAGAAAATATGTCAAACAACATCTTGAGTAGTCAATAAAGACTAGAAAAGCACCATTGGCCTAGCATCGTATGTCTCTTCTGTTGAAGTTTTACTTATAGAACTAGCATTTACGATTCTTTTTTATTATTATAATCATTTAGCACATTAGCTGCATAGATAATATCACTAAAAGAGAGGAAATCACAAAAACAATAAAGACACATAAATTCTCCTCGGAAACACTCACGGGGGATAAAACCCAGCAAAAACTTCCTCAATATAGATAGACCAAAGACCGAGTATAATATCCTCCTCTACTCCTTCACTAGGAAGAGTAGCACACCACTTAACCAAGAAATACCAAGAGATAGACCAAAAATCTCCTTGACCTCACCCCTAGTTGTAGCAGCTACTCCTCCAGGACTTGTGCACTTCTTCATAGTTGCAGAGCTAGTGTGGTGAGTGTGTCCAAATGAGGCGTTGGACTCTCTTATGACTAGTGGTTTGGCCAGCCTTTAATTTAACTGTGAAGTCACAATAGGGCCGACTTTTTCTAATGAACAATAGGGCCTAATTAAATATAATATAATAATATTATTCAACTCTCTCTTGGGTAGAATATTATTCAAATTTACAATATTTCAACACTCCCCATTAACAAGAAGGTTATTCTACTGACAACATTAATAACAATTGATTGGAATCAATACATCATCAAGAGGAGGGGACATCGTCGTCAACATCGTGAACACTGTCGATCATAACTATAGGTCATAGAAAGTTTTTCGCATCATCAACATTACTAGAAACTGAACATCATCATCATTTGTAGTGTGGAGCTAGAGTAACATCATCATCCTCAACAATATGAAGTTGTAACATCAACATCAATAGAACAAAGATGGAACATCAACATCAACAACACATAGGTAGAATATCAACATCATCAACAACTATATGTGGCAATAGAGTGAGCCAGGTGCATCAACAAAAACTTATGTGGTACTCTGACAGACCATCCTTACCAAAACTTTGAGATATGCCCAGGAATCCTAAGATTCCCTAGGATATAAAATCCTAACAAGCTACCATGTGGTACTTTGATAGAACATCCTTGTCGAACCTTCAGGATCTGCCCAAGAATCATAAGATTCCCTAGGATATAAAATCCTAATTCAGCTACCAGTACTAACCATAGTTGACATATACATGCACAGGTACTCTGATAGACCGTCCTTACCAACCTTCGGGATCTGCCTAGGGATGATCAGTCCCCTAGGATATAAAATCCTAACTAAGCTACCCGATGTTGGTCAAGATACCATAGTATCATCAAAATCACTTCCCCTTTCGAGGGATGTCCTTTCGGACAACACCAAGCTTGTCTCAAAATTACTCAAAACTCACATGAGACAGAGGCTTAGTCAACACATCTGCAACCTGCTCATCTGTGCCAACATATTGGAGCTTTACAACTCCCTTCTTCACCATGTCCTGAATGTAGTGATACCATAACTCTATGTGCTTCATCTTATCATGGAACATTGGGTTCTATGTCATATTTATGCAACTCTGGTTATCACATCAAATCATGGTAGCTTCCATCTCCAAATCGAATAGAATTGTCAACAACTTCCGAAGCCATATGGCTTCACAACTAACAGAACATTCTACAATGTACTTCGCTTTTGTCATGTTGAGAGAAATATTGAATTACTTCTTGTTTTTCCATGAATTCATGGCTGACCCCAAGCTATAACAACATCCTGAAGTGTTTTTTCTATTTGAAACACTTCCAGCCCAATCTGAATTAGTATAGCCATACAATCTAACGTCACAATCTCTAGTAAAATAGATTCCACAACCCAACGTGCCCTTAAGGTATCTCATCAGCTACAACATGAAAACATCTAGGCTCCACCCAAAATTGACTCAAGGTGTTCATAGAAAAGCATATATCTGGTTTGGTATTCGTCAGTTACATCAACGAACCAATCATTCATCTGTCTAGAGTAACATCAACTATTTGTGACAAAGTATCATCTAATAACTTAGATTTGTCTCCATAGGATTGGACATGGCTCTATAGTCCATCATGTCAAGTATATTCAGAATTTCCACAACATAGTTTCCTTGACTAAGGAAAATCTCTTTTGGACTCTTCCATACTTCAAGACCTAAGAAATAATGCATCAAGCCTAGGTCCTCATTTCAAATTCAGCGACAAGATTCTTCTTACAATTTGTTATGATTTTTTCTTCATCTATCAAGAATAAGTCATCCACATATAGGATCAATATAATTGGTCCATCATTCTCAATATTGAAGTAAAGGTTGGGATCAAGGTTGGGATCATCTTTACTCTCGGTAAATCCCAAGCTCATCAAAAAACTATCGATCCTACCATACCAAGCTCTTGGAGCTTGCTTTAATTTGCATACATGATTCTTCATGTCCTATATTTCAAAACCAAATTTTCACATCACACTGTACCAACATAGTACACTTGCTTAGCTCCAACTCAATTTGCATAATCATGTGTTGGTTCTATGTGATTTCTGCAAAGAACTATTTTTCTCACTGCTTGAGAGTATGTCCTCTACTTTTTCTGCAAATGCTCCTTCTAGAACTAGGACTCTGCACCTGTAGCTGCTATTTCTGAAGTTGAGAATGACTTTTCTATTCTTACTGTAGCTGCTGAACTCTGAGAGTAGCTCCTCTATTCTATCATCGAAATAGTTTCATTTGAAATTGAAGGTAGATTTTCTTCTTTCACGGGGGAAAATCAATCTCAAATACAAGTACTACTCCCCTTGAATCTCATATTGTATCAAAATCATGGTTTTTCTGGATATCTTCATGAACACTAGAACTATTTCTTCGATTATTGGAGAAAGTGTCTCGACATAGTATTCTCCCTCTTGCTGGGAGAATCGTCTAGACACAAATCAAGATTTCTACATATTTATATTGTTATCTACAACATGCTTGATCTATTAGATCAATCTTGGAAGTCACCACTGACTTCCCTTCTGGTCTCAAGGAAAAATATATATCCCAATCCTTCTTACTGGTTTCCTCCTCTGTCACTGAAATAAGAGAATCTTCTCAGGAGATTCCATGTCTCCTAGAGGTCTCTAAATCTATGCTTTAGTCTTATCAACTCATGAAATATGTCTGTCAATCTTGGAAGATGTCTTTGTTTCCCATATGATCCTTTCTTTACTATGACTCTTGATTTTTTCTGAGTCTACAAAAACTTCATAGTCTCTGTAGGATATAATTGGTGTTGAATACCAAGTCTTAATATGAAAAATTGAGTCAGACTTCAAACGAATTTTTATTCCTGTGCAGTTGGCTTCATTATCCATTGACCAAGTCTACTATGAGTTCTATTCTAATGTTTGGTCATCTTTGGAGCCTTCTTCTCCTTACAATCAATCTCCATATGAGATAATCTATATCTCAAAAGTAGCTTCTTCTTCATCTTCTTTGGTACATGAATGTATACGGTCATGTATACAACTTGGATAGTTTGCTCCATGTCTCATCTAATATGTTACCTCATGAAACCATCACTATAGCTTCCCCAAGGTTATCACATGTGACCTACCCAGAACAAGAACAACAAGGGAGAAACAACAAACAATAATAGTACTCTTTATAATAATAATAAAACAATAGTGAGAAAAATCGTTACAGTAGCTCAATTAGAGCTATCACTTGTGGCCTTCCTGAAACAAGGGTAAAAAGTAAGAAATACAATAATAAGGAATGAGAGAAACACTCTTCTAGTGTTGTGATCAATCATTCCTTCATGGTAACCTGGAAAAAAAAAAAAAAGTTTCTCCTAGAGGATATGTTATTTATATCTAGTAAATGATTACAGTAAGAATTTATCTCAATAGTTCTCACATGCTACCAAGTATTTAATAATAAAAAATTTCAAATATGGCTATCAAAACTATGTTGTTTAGCAGTTATCAAACTTGATATGTGTAAATTTGAATCTTATCAATTTAATCAATCAAACCTAGAACCTAGAGACTTGTCCTCAAGAATGAGTGTATTTATTTTCTTCCAACTATCCTTCACTCAAGAGGACAAGTATTTTCTTCAATCTATCCTTTGTACTAAGATAATATGCTTTCTTGACAGAAAATTGAGTTAGGGAATAAACTCTATAATCTCAACTTTAATCAATCTAATACTTTGACTTTAATTTTGACCAATGGTTAGTATGATAACTTTAACAAATCAAAATGCAATCTGAATATTCATAAGATTACAATAATTCCATAGCAAGTAGAGGCATATCAAACTAATCAAACTTGGGGTGCATTGTTCGTTTGAATGTGTTGGATCTGAGATCCTTCTGGATCTACGATTGTTGTTTAGATAAAAGATCATTTCTCTTGCAAATACCCTTTAGAATAATGATACATTTTGAACATATGTAAATACATACCTCTAATAGTATTGATAGGTAGTGGCACCATCCGGTAGCAATGACAAGCAATAACAAACCTTTAAAACTTCAAGGGTGTTGCAAATTGTAATCTAAAGGTAGCTAGATATTTTCTAGGGTAAGGCACACTAGGAACATAAAAATAAGTCCCAACACTTCACAAAAACTTTCACTACAACTGGTATTGCAGCTGGTGTTGGCACTGCAACTGGTGTTGCAACTGGCATGAAGGAACTATCATTGCAAATGTAACTGATACTGCAACTGATACTGCAATTGAAACTCCAACTGACACTTCAACTGATACTGCAACTACAACTACAACTGATACTTTAACTGCAACTGCAAATTAGGGTTATATGAGGAAAGCCTAATTTTTCAAACTTCAAATTTCATAATTTTGATCCAACAACTAGATGTTCCCTCCTAGGGTGAGTTCCTAGGTGTGGTTACTTTCTCCAACATCCTCCTCAAACAAGGAAAATGTCACACTTAGGGCTTATGAAAAAACCCTAATTTTGTAACAACTACACTACTAAAATTGAATCTTGGAGAGGGTGCATTGAAGCTAGTCACATATTTATAAACTATGAGTTGGTCTCTTTCATGTAAATTTTCAAGCTTAAACAAATAAAAAAACTTCATAGTAGTGTTCTTTAACCTTTAACAATTAACTATAACATTAAATGAAGAATAAGGATCATTGAAAGAAAGACATTCACATAGAGGACAAGTATTTATCTTGGGAAACCCTAAAGGGGAAGAAAACCCAACAAACTTCTTCTTGTGATATATTGATCAGTCAAATAAGTATAATGGACTTACGAGACTCTTCTAGAAAGAGGGAGATAAGATACTAGAAATAAGACAATAGTTCTTACTGTTGTCATTGTGTCATCAATATATCTGAGCCTCTACCTATAAATTTTTCTATCTTCTAGTTGTTGTCACAAAACTATTTTGTTGTTGCTTGTTGGCTGCCCCAAATCTGGCCTTAAGGTTGTCCTAGAACTACCCTTAAATCTGCCTCAGATTACTTCCCGAAATAGAGTTTTTCCACCCTCACAAAATGCCCTTAGATGTTGTCCAGAACAACCTTTAGTTTCTATTTAGAACACCTTCAGTTGTTGTCCAAGACACCTTCATAACAGAGTTTATTTGTTGCTATATAACAGTCTCTTATATGCTTCCAAGAACTGAGTTATCAACTGCTACAAGATATAGTATATGGATGTTTCTAGAATAGATTAGTTGTTGCCTTAGAATAGGACTTGATGCTGCCTTAGAATAGCCTATGTCTCCCTTAGAATAGTTCTAACTGCTGCTCAGATTAAGTGAACTAATATGATGTAAAAATGATATAGAAATCTGATATAGAAATTGATGTGAAAATTGATGTGAAGAGAGGTTTCCTCCCTCTCTTTATATAGGATAGAGTCTAGGTTAGGTATATTTAGGTTAGGGCCACCTCCTAAGTTAGGATATGATAGGATTTAGGTTAGGACAGCTAGGTTAGGGATGACCTAGGATGACCTGGAAAGGGGGAATCTTCAGGAGGGAGGTTTAGGAAGAGGCCATCTTGAGGAGGGTAGCTTGGAGGGTAGCTTGGGAGAGGGAAGCTAGGAGGGATTCTTGAAAATAATAAATTCTGCAGCTGCTCAAAATTCAACACTCCCTCTTAGCAAAGAGGGTATTCTTCATGCATCCATTCTCACACAGTTATTTCTAGTCATTGCACATGATTATTGACTTGTTGACATGATCAATATATCACAAGAAGTTTCGTAACCTTAGGCAGATAAGGATCATGGTAAGTGATCATCTAGTTCTCCTTAACCACGGTCAATTGCTAGAGTTCTTTCACTTAGGGGTGGCCAGTGCCTAAGGAATGCTCATAGCTCATCATGAAGACCTAGGAGAACTTTTCACATTTCCTTGTCTTGTATTTTCTTTGACACACAAAGCTCACAAGAATTGTCTTCACTTTTTCTTTGACACAAAAAGCTCACAATAATTGACTACACTCACAGAGGTTGTACATCCCCCCTGAAGTTTTCACTAGTCTGTCTATGCTCAGAGAGGTTGTACATTCCCCTTGAATTTTTCACTAGACTGTCTATGCTCATAGAGGTTGTACGTTCCCCCTGACTTTTGAATTAGACTTACATCTTGACTTTTGTCTTTACAAGGATTCTACCTTTACCTTGGATTGACTCACAAGATCATATAACATCTTGCTCATCCTGACTTTTGGTTAGACTCACAGAGGTTGTACGTTGCCCCTGGATTTTGTCAATACCTCACAAGACTGGTTGATTCTCCAAATCTCTCTGACTAGTTTCAGTGTGGCCAATTAAGGCATCTTATTGGAGAATGTCTTCTAATGTTGCTATTCCCTCTTAGTTAGGGACACATTTTATGTCATACCAAGATTGTCCCGGAAGTACAAAAATTTTCCAAGGGATAGAGGCTTAGTCAAAATATCTTTTATTTGCTCATCAGTATGAAGGTACTGCAGCTTCATGGTACGTCTTTGGACCATGTTTCTGATGAAACGATATTTCATCTCAATATTCTTTGATCTTTCATGGAATACCGGGTTCTCTGTGAGATTTAAACAACTTTGGTTACCACAATGGATAACAATTGTTTCTAACCTCTCTTGAAACAACCTAGACATACAATTTCTCATCCATACTGCTTCTTTTCTTGCATTATTGGCTACTATATACTTTTCTTCATATGTACTCTATTCTATGGAGCCTGTTTCTTTCTCAACCAAGATATCATAACTTAATCCAAGATAAAACAATATCTAGAAGTACTCTTCCGGTCCACTAAGCTCCTAGCCCAGTCTGAATCAACATAACCATGAAGTAACAGTCCCCCATTGGAAGTGAATCTAATTCCATATGCAATTGATCCTCTCAAATATCTAAGGACAAGTTTAGAAACAATCCAATGTTTGTCTCTGAACTCAGACATGAATTGACTCAAGGTGCTTACAACAAAGCATATATCTGGCCTTGTATGGATCAAATAAATCAAGGATCCAATAAGTTTTCTGTACATAGATGGTTCCACCAAGTCAAATTCATAATCTGACTTATGTAACTACTTTAAGTTAGATATCAACTGCATATTTTCCTTGAGAAAGGAAAATTTCATCTGACTTTTTCCATACCCCCAAACCAAGGAAGTAATGCATGAGTCCAATGTATTTCATTTCAAATTCAGAAGTGAGCTCCCTCTTACATTGAGCTATTAGTTTTTCTTCTCTAGTAAGGAACAAATCATCAACACATAGAACCAAAATTAGGGGATGATTTTCTATTACCTTGAAATACAGGTTGGGATCAACTTCACTCTTGAAGAAATCCAAGGTCTAAAGGAAATTGTCAATTCTTGCACACCAAGCCATTGGTGCCTGTTTCATCCCATAAAGTGCTTTCTTTAACTTTCACATATGTGATTTTTTTCATTGAACCACAAAAATCTTTGGTTGTTCTATATATACCTCTTCCTCAACTTGACCATTGAGGAATGTAGTATTTACATCCATCTGGTGAAGTTTCCAACCCAGAACTGAAGCGAGGGATATAATGGTCCTGATGGAAGTGTACCTTGCAACATGTGTGAATGTTTCATCATAGTCAATACCTTCCTTTTGAGAAAAACCATGAGCCACAAATATCTCTTTGTATTTCTCAATACTTCCATCAGCTGCATGCTTGATTTTGAACAACCTTTTGGAAGTAACCACATATTTTCCTTCTGATCTTGGAACTACTTCCCATACATATTTTTTCATGATGGATTGATATTCTTCCACCATGAAATATTTCCATACTTTCTTCTTAGCAGCATCCTCATAGATGGTTTGTTTTGCATTGCTAATCTCAGCCATAAGAGCCACATTATCAACTTGATCCAATGGTTCTTCAAGTTCCTCCATCCCTGTATCTTGTTGTGATTCTTTAGATTTCTTAAATGCAGTTTCTTCATGAAAAGTTACATCCCTTTTTACCTCGACATATCTTTGGCCTTGAACATATATTTTGTAGGCCTTAGATGTTTCATTGTACCCAACAAAAAATCCTTTCTTCCCAAAAGGCTCCATCTTAGTTCTCTTCTCTTTTGGAAAACTGTCGGACACTGTGAGACATACTATGGATTACATGCATAATACTATTGAGCTCACGTACTAGGGACAATGGCCCAATTATAATTTTCAGGACTGCAGTGCCCGGAGCAATGGCCTGACTCGAATGAACATATCCAATGAGTTCCCAAAACGATGGAGAATAACCCATCCTAATAATAAATGACTCGAATGAGAACTTGTCGGACTCTCGTACCAGGGATAATGGTCCAACTAACCAAGACAAATTGTTGGGTTTGCAGACGAGGGAAAATGACCTAGATTTCATCAATTACAATAGGTATATGATGAGATCATAGCTTCTTTGGACATGTGACAATACAAATTTAAATCTAGACCTGTTCTTGATTTGAGAATCAAGCACAATTAACTAACTAAATAGGATACATACCTTGTACTTTGCTAAACTGTTGTTGTCAAAAGGATGCTACTACTGAAAGAATATGACAATGCCTTAGACTGATGTAACTGGCAGCTCTATTCTTCTAAAGGAGATACAATAAAATATTTTGAACCTTTCCTTCTAGATCTCAAAACTGTGACTTGTCATATTTAACGGAGTGTATGATTGCATATGTACTTTTCCTTACTTTTGTTTGTCCAAGAATATAAACAAGATATTCATAGTGAAAATTTGTTGTCTTACCGAGTTCATGTGGATGAGGGTGATCCATATTTTATGAGTAGAGTGAAAAGTATACAAATTATTATTCAAATATGATTAACACATAATAACAAATATACAGTAAAATTGGTTTCTATTCAATAAGGAAATAAGTAACTGTAAAATGCAGTGGAAATTAAGCTTGCTAGAATGGTGGCAGATTATCTCTGAGAAGAGATGTGATGGATGTGCTCATTCGCAAGAAGATGATTACAATGAGCCTATGAAGGCCTTTTTACAATAAAAAGGAATGTAAAAAAACCTAGACATTCAAAAACCTAACCCTAGGAGATGAAGCGCCAAAAGTCATGTGGGCCCCGTTTGGGTAAGCTAGTACATCAACTTTCCAGGGTCTTAGCTTTTGCATACGATCTCTGTTTTAGGCGCACGATAGCCCATTGGAAAGATTGATTCGAGGAATACACATGTTTCCATCAGAATCTAACTCTGTCTATGATTTAACTATGGAGAGCCATAAAAACGTTGTTTAGGGCCTCAAAATGGGCCTGGAAGTCCGGGACCCGAAAACTAGGGAAAAATTGCCAAACTGGAAAAATTCCAAAATGAGCCAGTTGGAATAGGTGGGAGGCCAATGAAATCCATATAGATCAATCCTCCCACCTTAGGAATCAATGGTATCCATTGTGTTGAGTTCCCCCATCAGATGAGGAAATTTCTGCTGAATTTGGCCCCGGGTGAGCCACTTGCCTTGGTGCAAGAGTTGCCCTACCTTAACAACTCGATAAATCTGGATCTGTTGCTGGTGAGTGCCCCTGACTTATTTTTCCACAATATGATCATTGAATTCCTATTGTATGCAGTCGGGGTTGAGCTCTGTTGGTGTCAGTTGTTTTGTTATCTTTGAGGTGTCCAATAATGGTGGGAAATAAGGTCGAAGGAGATCCACATTGAATAGTGGGTGCATGCCAAGGAAATGAGGAATGTTGAGCTCAAAATAATTATCACCCATATCCTTGGTGATGGTGTACAGACCATAATGGAGTGGTTGAATTTTCTGATGGGGTCCTGTAAGGTGTTCTTTCTTCAAGTTCAACCAAACTTTGTCGCCCACCTGAAACTTATGTGGCACACAGTGTTGATCATGACGTTGCTTGTACTTGTCATTGGACTTCTATAGGATATCCTGAACCTGTTGGTAGATGTGTTGGATCCACTCAATGAACAGTTGGAGCAGGATATGAGTCGGTTGAGGTGACCGCAAGGGGTAGTGCAACATCTATGGGACCCAATGGTTGGAATCCCAACCCCACCTGAAAGGGGTTGTGGTCAGTTGATCTATGCATGGCTTAGTTATAACTATGCTAAAAATAGGGAAGACTCTCATCCCATGTGAAAGGGTTCTTGGAATTTACATGCGTGGGATATTCACGATCATTCAATTTATGACCTAGCTTTGGCCATCCATCTGGGGGTGGAAGTTCATGGATTTGGTGAGCTTGGTGTCCAACAACAACCAAAGGCTGGACAAGAATGTGCTAACAAATTGATTGTTCCGATATGAGACAATGGTTTGTGGAATTACAAAATTTACCCAGACTCATTCAAAGAAGATATTGGCAGTGGCCTCTGCTGTGATGCTCTTCTTGCGGGTGGCCAGAATTGCCATCTTAGAAAAGCGATCAACAACCACAAAAACATAATCATTTCCCCGCTTGGTAGACATGAGGCCCGATATGTAGTCCATTGAGATGGATATCCATGGCTTGTCAGGAGTAGGCAGAGGGGTGTACTAGCCCTGTTCCTTAATGGTTGGTTTGGAAATAATGCAAGAAGTGCAAGACCCAATATGCTTATTGACCTCCTGTCGATGTTTCGGCCAGTAGAAATTTTTCTACAGATATTTTCGATGCCGAAGTGTCCTGCCACCCGACTGTAGTGGGATTCCCAGATCAGCTTCGCTCGCTCGCTTGATGGAACAAATATATGGTCCAGACGACACAACAACCTGTCCTGAAGATGGAAATTAGCGACAACTACATTTGCGCCCAACAATTGGTAGGTGGTGGTGAAGTCCAGGTCTGTCTCATAGATTTGGGGCCATCCAAAGGTCTCATGGCTGCAAGAGTCTAGCACCGTGGTGAGTGCCACGACTGGTGGTCTGCTAAGGAAATCATTGACGTAGTTGGTGCTTCTTGTTTTATACTTGATGTTGAGATGGAATTGTTGCAAGTATGTGGACCAATTCTGATGGAAATCATTCTTCAATTTTCCTTCTGTCTGCATGAATTGCAGTGGCTTATGATCAGTGTGGATGACTGTCTCCTTCCAAAGAATGTAATGTCTCCACTCATGGCATACTTGCATAATGGAGTACATTTATTTATCATATGTAGGGTACTTACAGACAACATCTGATAGTGTCTCACTATGATAGGCCATGGGGTGGTTGAGATGAGTGAGAAAAACACCCACAACATATTCTAAAGTATATGTCTCGATATCAAAGGGTTGTTGCAGGTTTGGTAATGAAAGTATTGGGGATGAGCACAAGCACTACTTAAAATCCTCAAACTCTTGTTGTTGGGACCATCCCCACACAAATTTTTCCTTACCACCACCCCTGGTTACTTGGTTTAGGGCCTAAGAAATATGTGAGAATCCCCACATGAACCTGTGGTAGAAATTGGCAAGGCCCAAGAAGCTCTAACGCTTAGTGGGTGTGGTTGGGGATGGCCAGTCATGAATGACTTGGATATTGGATGGATACACATATACACCATGCTGATCAATGATGTAGCCCGATTAATGGACCCTGTCCATGCTGAAGGAGAATTTTTCCAAGTTGATGTATAGCTTTTGTTGCCGCAGGGTGTACAGAACCTATTGAATATGTTGCAAGTGTTCTGCCCAAGTCTTACTATAAATGAGGATGTCATCTAGATACAAAACTACAAATGTATTGGTGAATGGTCACATGATATCGTCCATCATCCTCTTGAAAGTGGCTGGAGCATTTTTCAAACTAAAGGGCATGACCAACCATTCAAAAATACCTTCCTTTGACTTGAAGGTGGTCTTCCATACATCTATTTGTTTTATCGGGATCTAGTGGTAGCCAGACTTCAGATCAATTTTAGTGAAGTATTTGGCCCCCGTGAACTGATAAAGGAGGTCGTTGATTTGGGGAATCGGGTAGTGGTTTCTTACTATGATTTTATTCAGGGCTCGATAATCAATGTAGAGTCACTAGGTTCCATATTTCTTTTCTACAAGAACGATTGGGCTCCCACAAGGTGATGAGATGGGACGGATGTTCCTATTGCGGATAAGTTCTTGGATTTGCTGCTTGATCTCCTCATTCTCTAATATAGAGTGGCGGTAGACTGGCCCATTGGGAAGCGGTGTGTCAGGGGTCAGATCGATGGGGTGCTTGACCTAAGAGTGCAGACGTACCCTGGTAGGTGAGGAGAATATATCTGAGTATTATTCCAAGACCTTATCCACTTGCTTCTGCTGTGTGGAGAGGTCAGCCATGGAGATCATGGATGTGGCTACAATATTTCCCTCATTCTAAGAGCGAATCGCAAAGAAGACAAACTTCCCCATCTGAGAGATGACCTTTCTACATTGCTTGGCAGAGATCAAGGAAATAACACTAGGTGGGACTGCCTCAGGTATCCTTTACAATTTCTTGTTCAAAGTAATAATAACACTTTGAGGCCTAAAATCATATATAGAATGGCATTTCCATAAATATGATTGGACAAAAAAAACATTACAAACTTCTATAGGGGCAACATCACACAATACCTCATCTTTGAAGGGCTTGATGTCGTATGACAGGAGGCACTATTGGCTGACGTAGATGTTGCTTCCTTGGTAGAGCCATCCAATGGTGTAGGGTTGCAGGTATGGCATTGTTATCAGGGCGAGTTGCTTGAAAACCTCTACTAAGATGAGGTTCTTCTGGCTACCACTATCAACAATGAAGTGTAGCGGGTTACCCTTCACCCACATCTGTCAATGAAAAAGGTGCTTGATTTTTTTCCTTGGTGGTAGCAATGGTAGCACTAGGTTCTGCGTCAATGATATGTATCCCCCTTTCTAGTTCTGACTCAGATTCAGAACCTACATCTGATTCATAGGCTTTCACCTCAGCCACCAGCGACTGCTTTGAGCGGCAATCAACAGTGTTGTGCCAGGGGCTCTTATGGAAGTCACACCACTTCCCGGTATCTTTCCTTGTCTTTCCACTGTCCTTCTTTTCTTTTGACATAGAATGTGTTATTTTGAGGCTATCCATATTTACTCTGTCCTTTGTTCTGTGGGTTAGGGCTGCCCTTTCTTGGATTTTGCTGTGAGGGGTTCCCAAGCCCAAATTACCGCATCTTTTGTTTGAGCTTCTACTCGATTTTGACGACATTTTGGTAGGCTTTTCCCAAGCATGAGATGTCCAGAAAATACATTTAATCCTGGATGTGTCTATGCATACCATCATGATACTTGAGCACTAGATGTCACTCAAAATATTTGATACACATCTTGTTGCATAAGGTATGGAAGATATTTGTGAACTCGAGCACTGCTTGGTCTCTTTCATGCCGCAGTGTGGTCCATTTTGTGTACACGTCGTCATAACTTCCAACATGGTAGTA
>JASDQU010013109.1:59140-69354 GCA_032191745.1 Picea mariana | reverse complement strand
TAGGGAGATGGAGCAGATGAATAGCTCTAGAAATTTGTTTAGGATCCAGGAGAATTTCAACAGCTAAGATGGGAAGCACATGAGTAGGAGCTCATGAATTTTACAGTTGAGGAGTATGATGCAGGAGCATCTCTCAACGTTAGCCAGCCAGACAACTAGCCCACGTCAGTGCATGCATTCAATCAAGAGAGGCAAAACTTTCATTTCAATTTTAAAATTTGAATGTAATTAATGTTGTAGGTTGTTGAGCCATGGAGTCGTTCTTTGCACAGGCATAGCTGTAGATAGCCTTGAATGTTTTGTAAGGCTGAGATATAGATCCTATTCTGGAATAGACATCCACTTAAATGTAATTGAATAGGGTAGGTAGACTGGAGGGAAGAGATAAAAGAGCCCCCTCATGTAAAAGATCATGGTATTTGTTTTGAGTATTATGACAAAGAGCGTGAGAGAGAAAAAGAGAGAGTGCAGAAAGAGCTGAGACTTTGTTACAGTCCGCGCTCAGAACCACTTTGTAAAGAGTCATTTTATTAATACAAACAAAAGCAGTTTTTCCTACAAGTACTATCTATGTTGTGTGAATGTCCTTGTGTGTTCTTTATATGTTGTATATGTATGTTAGGTATGCATTTGTAGGGGTTGTTTGATTTGAGGGTTAGAGGTCTTTGAGGCTTCACACCAGGAGGGTGTGGTAGAATGTTGCCGGTTCTGATAGCCATGCACAGAGAGTGAGTTTCTGAAATCTGGGGGTTAAGACAAAGGTATGCCAAGAGGGAACAGTAGCTGAAATCATCAATTCAGAAGAGACCTCAAGGTTGTTGAACACATTGGAGGCAGGACTGTGTAGAGGAAGACACAGTTGCAGACAAAATTCTCTGAGGATTTTTTTAAATCTCTACCAAGTGGGCATTGAGTAGGTGAAAGAGTGCACAGAAGAACTTTGATGTGAGTTTAGAAGAAGATAGGATCTCTGAGGAGTTTTGTAAGGCTCTGTCAGGAGGGCATTGAGCATAGGCATAGAGTGCTGAGGGAGAACTCTGTTGTGAGTTCGACAGAAGTCAAAATCACTGAGGATTTTAGACACTCTGCAAGGAGAACATTGAGTAAGTGCCAGAGTGCACAGAGAGAACTCTTTGAGTTCTAGAATTGGAGAAGAGTCCAAGGAGAAGGATCTTCACAGGGCTGTTGAATACTCTGAGAGACTCAACAATAGGTTGCTTGAACGAAGGAGTGTCAGGAGGGCATCATATTTCTCCATATATAAGGGAAGGAAGAAGGGTAAAATCCCTTAGAGGTCGAAGCTACAGGAAAAGATCAGAAGGGATATCACCTTCGTGTGCACAGAGACTCTGCAAGGAGTGTAGAAGTTGAGGAATCCTTTGAGGATTCAAGAACAAAATCTCAGAAGGAACAACGTCGTTGAGAACACGTGTGAGACTCAAAGCTGAAGAGCTCGCAGAAGCAAGGCAAAGGTCGAGGCCTTTAGCACTTGGAAAATATTCCAAGTATCGAAAGAAAGCACATGCTCAGGAGGGAGCACAACTATCATCGAATTAGTCATTGGATATCTGAACCGTTGGTTTCCCATGTCTAGGAAGTAGTGGAGGAGTGCCCATGATAGAAAAGATTATGAGTCGTTGGATCTCATTCAGAATAGCCGACAACCATCAGATCTGTCAAGAGCTACATGAGGTTTAAACCCTCACTCACAGAGTAATGGACACAAAAGTCCCAAAGATTGCAGAGGTATCGAGATTTCAGACTTCGGGATTTCGAAGATCTTAAGGACAAGAGATCGGGACACTCCATGGTGGAAGTCCCGAAATAGAGAAATAGATTACAGTCGTCCGATTAAGGGAGGACAAATGTTGCGAGATCGCCCACATAGGGGATTCGGACACCGGGACTCACAAAGGTGATCATTTTGACTTCGCACCTGGCGAAGTCCCGAAATGATTTAGACCATCCATTCGTGGAGGACATGTGGCAGCAATCCAAGATTTTGGGAGATTTTCTAAAAGGAGGCCATTTCAGCAAATCGAAAATTAGGAATTCTGGAGTCCTGTTGATGAGAGATCGGGCTCTCGTATTGATAAACCCCGAAATGAGATTGTGGTTTTATGGTAAGTGGTCACATGGATTAGAGGTATAGCCAAGGGACTAACCCAAGATAAATCCGTTTTGGTATTTCATCATTTCAGTGATCGGGAGATCAAGGGGACAGATAACTCTTGACATCGGGAAACAGAAAGTCCCAAAATCCGAAATTCATGGTCGTGTGCAAAAGACCGTGAGCAGGGAAGAAGGACCTGTGGATTGGAAATTTGAGATTCTAGCAGGGAATCAAAAGAGGCACTTTGGATCAAGAGAGTTAAAGAAAAATCCTTACACCAGGAGGTCAGGCGCAGGACCTGTTGAGGCAGGTTCATTAGAGGTGCATCATCAAAGTGGTATCAGAGAGGGATTTCATCTGTATATTTCAGGTGAAGCGAGGAGAAGAAAGACAGAGTGCTGGAAGCTCTGTAGATGACTGTTTGCAAGTAGGCAACAATCAAGAAGACATTCAGGAGGACTGTAGTTGAAGCTGAAGCACTTAGGGTGCAGAGTGATAGCGATAGATTTGCCAGGAGGGAATATAGACAACAAGATGGCTATTGAAGGCCTTAGATATGCTGGAAGGAAAAACCTAGAGCTGATGTGAAAAGTAGAAATAGATGAAGAGCTCGCTGATATAAGGGAGGAGATAGAAAAGCTTGCATTGCGGATGCAAAAGAACGCCAAGTCAAGATGGGTATATGAATGGCCCATGAAGATGAAAGCAAAATGGCCAGTCAAGGAGTTGATGGCTAGAAGATAGTGTAGGCTATTAAGAGGATGGTTGAGGCATGCTGAAAACCTCGATAGACATAAGGAGATGGTTCAGGTATGTGAACTAGAGACTGGGAGAAATCTCAGTGATGCTGAGGATAAATTGGGATCAAATGAAGATCTCAAGGACTATCAAGAAGACAACCAGGAAATTCCCAATTGCTAGGAGGGAAAAATGTTGAGATTACTGCGGGATCTCACAGACTGTCATGAGGACAGCTGGGGAATTTCACATTGCCAGGAGGGAAATGATATGGGGTCACTGCGAGATCTGATGGACTGCCAGGAGGGCAGCAGGAAAATCAGAAATCTCCAATTGGGGAGTCCCGTTGATGAGAGATCAGGCTCTCATATTGATAAACCCTGAGATAAGACTGTGGTTCTATGGTAAGTGGTCACATGGACCAGAGGTGTAGCCAAGGGACTAACCCAAGCTGAAGCTATTTCGGTATTTTAGCATTTCGGTGATCGGGAGATCAAGGGGACATAGACTCTTGACATCGGGAAACAGAAAGTCCCGAAACCCAAAATTCATGGTCATGTGCAGAAGACTGTGAGCAGGGAAGAAGGACATGTGGATTGGAAATTTGAGATTCCAGTAGGGAATAAAAGGAGTCCCTTCGGCTCAAGAGAGTTAAAGAATGATCCTTAGACCGGGAGGTCACGTGCAAGACCTGCCGAGGTAGGGTCATTGGTGGTGCGTCATCACCTAGGTTCTCTAGCTGAGGGAAAACGATAGATAATAGGAGGCGACTTCAACATGATTCTCACGTTGGAGGAGAAAAGAGGGGGGAAAAAATGCCTGGAGCAAGACAACGCAAAATTCCAGGAAATCATAGAGAACCTTAGACTGATAGACATAGAGAATGGAAATGGTACCTACACCTAGACCAACAAAATATTAAATCACCAACAAATACCTTGTAGGCTAGATCGCTTTCTCATTTCAAAAACTCTCCTTGTGGAAGGCCCCCTAGTAGATTCCAACATCCTACCAAAGGCAGGATCGGACCACTGGCATGTTCAGCTATGGGTTGACACCATTTCCACTACTAAGTTTAAACCATTCATATTTGAAAAAATTTGGCTCGCCCACCTAGACTTCCAGGAGCTAGCCCATCACTGGTGGAGCACAACAAAAATATAGAGGGGTACAAAAATGTATTGCTTCCAGCAAAAGCTCAAATACTTCAAACAACAGGTGCGCAAATGGAACAAAGAAGTCTTTGGGAACATCTTCCAGGAAAGAAAACTACTAGAACAAAAAATAGAAGACCTTCATGGGAAAAACATTCACTCAGGATACACAATCACTCAACAACAGTAGGATAATGAAATCAAAAGGAAACTAGAATAAATATATGAGAAGGAAGAAATCTTGTGGAGACAAAAATTTCGGGTTCAATGGCTCAACAAGGGAGAGAAAAAAACCAAATTCTTTCACTGGTGCATGATCCATATATGCCTCATCAATCACATTACCAAGTTGGAAGACCCACAAGGAAACACCTTGTTACCTCATCAAGAAATATCACATGATTTGTCGGACTTCTACAAGGATCTCCTTTCATAACCAAAGGTAGACCGTACCTCAACAATTGAGAGGGTGACCCAAAATATCCCAACTATTATCACCCAGGAACATAATGAAGCTCTCATGACACCAATAACGCAAGCAGAAGTGGATCATGATATTCAGGACCTACCCATAGGAAAGGCTCTAGGCCCAGATGGCTTCACCACAGACTTCGTCCACTCTTATTGGCCAATGCTAAGGGATGAAGTGTGGCAGCTGGTGGATGAATCACGCAGCTCATACAAAGTTCTTCCAACACTAAATGCCACTTTCCTTACCCTAATACCCAAAGAAGAAAGAGTAACAAACACTAAGAATTTCAGACCCATAGCACTCTGCAATGTGATCTATAAAATCATCTCCAAGGTCATAGCTCTAAGACTCAAGCCAATACTCCCCTTCATCATTTCCAAGGAGAAATCAGGATACATTGAAGGAAGCAAAATCATGGATAGTGCCATACTTGTCCATGAAATCATTCACTCGCTCAAAATCACCTGTACTCTAGGTATGTTTCTAAAACTTGACCTTTTAAAATATTTTGACAAATTAAGTTAGAAGTACATGAAATCTCTTTTATCGACTTTTGGTTTCAACAAGGATTGGATATCTTGGATAATGAACCTCATTTCCCCAACCTTTTTCTCAATCCTCGTTAATAAAGTCCCCTCTCAACCCTTCTCCCCCACAAGAGGAATAAGGCAAGGTGACCCCCTCTCCCCTTTCCTATTTGTCATAATGGCTGAGGGCCTAGGATGTTATATCAAGGCTTCAATTCAAAATGGATCCCTCCAAGGCCTCCCTCTTCATGGGTTACAACCGACAGCATCCCATAGACAATTTTTTGATGACATGCTACTAATGAACATGCCCACTGTGCAAGAAGCAATTAAACTAAGTTACATCCTCTCTGATTTCAGCGAAACCTCCTGCACCACCGTTAATCTGGCCAAGTCACAACTCTTCTTTTTTAATACTCCTAAAGCAATCCAACAACACCTTTCTCAACTTATGAATACCCCTGTCTGCACTCTACCCTCTCTCTACCTGGGAATCCCTCTTTTTGACTCAACAACTATAAACATATCCTGGGACTCTCTCCTACTCTCCATTTCCAACCATCTTAGCAATTGGACCTTTTTTTACCTCAACCTTCCAGGCATAAATGTTATCTTAAAGTCATTCCTTCAAGCCATCCCTGGTTACCTCTTCTCAGCCCTAGCTTCTCCCCTTTCTATCATAAATAAAATAAGGAATATGAAATGAAACTTTCTATGTCATGAACATAACCAGGACAAAAAATGGGCCCTAGTCAGTTAGGACAAGGTATGCAAGCCCAAATATTCAGGTGGGTTGGGCCTCCAGGACCCTAGAAAATTAAATAAAACCATGGGAGAAAGAATTTGGTGGAGATGGCTCAAAACTCTAGCAGAGATCTAGGCCAAACTCTGAAAATGTAAATATTCTCCAAATGTGCATCAAAGCCATCTTATAATAATGCAGGATAAAATTCAAGGCTCCAACATCTAGAATGCGGTCTAGAAAAATTGGCCACTCATACGGGAACATGCTTTCTGGGAAGTTTGCAATGACCAAAATGCCCTATTCTAGAGGGATTCCTGGCAACAAATTCCACCCCTATAATTGGAATAAAATCTACAATCCTATGAAAATCACATTCAAGATCTTGCCACTCTCAAAGTGGCATATTTCTGGATAGATACCCTCAGTAACTCTCCCCGACGAAGCTGGAAATCAACACATCATAAACTCCAAGTGGCAATGGACTATGACCTACAGCACTAGAAACAAGCAACATCCCAAAGGAGAATCTGGAAAAGCATAGACCAAGACATTCTCAGATGGGGATACACACCTCATGGTAGCTTCACTATCAAAGTGGGGTACACTCTACAAGAGAAATTCCAAAATATTCAAAAAGGCATCATCTGGAAAACAATATGGAAATCAAAACTCTGGCCCAAAATCTCTACATTCCTCTGGATTCTACTATAGAACAAGATCTTAACCTGGGACAATCTTCAGAGATGAGGTTTCATTGGCCCCTTGATTTTCCATCTCTGCCATCTCCAGGCAGAAACCATGGATCACCTCCTAAATAACTGTCTACTTAGTGAGGACATCTGGAACCAATCCACTCAGCTCATGAGAAGAACCAAACAAGTTAAAAACAACATCATAATCACAATAAGGGAGTGGGGTTCTAGTTCCTTAAAAAGTCCTATCCTGTACAAAACCCGACAACTCTTACCAGTCTTCATAGTTTGGAAACTATGGAAAGAGAGGAACAAAATAATCTTTCATTCCTAGCCCTCTCCTACCACCCTCCTCTAGAACACAATCCTCTTTCATCTCCAGGAAACTGTTCAGCTACATTTTTGGACCTAGGAAGAATTCCCCACTGATCCAAGTGAGCTCTCGCTCCTCAACTCTTGAGGCTTCACGTTTTTACACTCCACCCCTCCTTAGCACCCCCCCATAAACTCAAAATCCCTCAAACCCTCTAAGTGGATTCCCCCCCTCCATCGGGCTTCCATAAAGTCAACTTTGTTTGCACTTCAAAAGGTGATCCAGGACATGCAGGCTGTGGAGCGGTCATAAGAAACAACTTGGGCCAAATTCATAGCCTCATTGTAGAAAATCTATGATGTGACACCAACAATTCATAAGAAATTTGGGGTCTTATCAGAGGAGTTCAAATGGCTATGGATCAAAACCTCACCTGTCTGATCATTGAAGGAGATTCCAAAATCATAATAGACTTGGCAACACAAATCATAAATGGAAGATATCCAGGGAAAATCACCCCTAGTTGGCACCTTCTTAGCCCCCTATATAGCTTCCAGGCACTTCTTAGACCCTCTATAACTCTAACTCCTTCTCACATTCGGCGAAGTGCAAACAAAGTTGCGAACAATTTAGCCAATGCAGGGGGTGACTCCATGCAACAGATCATTCTCCACAATTCCAGGAAGTCCCAAAGCTCACCCCTCTAGCTCCAATGCAAGGAGCTTGCCCAGCTGGATGACCCTTACCCGAATGAGGTTTCACCTTTGAATACTTAGAAATATTCTAAGTCATAAATGATCATAAGCTCAGGAGAGAGGGTGATTGTAGCTGTTGGATCACAGTGTAGAAGATTGAAAGTTGTGAAGTCCCAACTGGTGAAGGGGATCCCAGGACCGTTGGATCTGGAAGCGGGGAGTCGGGGTTCGGGTTTTGGGAGCTCGGGAAGAATCAACTTTCAAAATCCCAAAATGTGAAGCCCTGATTCACGAAGGGAAATTCATAACCATTAGATCATGGAGATTTTTGGACCGTTGATCTGGAAAGCGAATAGTTGGGGTTCAGGTTTTGGAAGATCGGGGCGTGTTGACTTCCAAAGTCCAGAATTTGCGAAGTTACGATTTGCGAAGTCCCGACTTGTGAAGTCCCAATTTGCGAAGGTTCTGGAAAGCGGGGAGTCAGGGTTCGGGTTTCAAAAGAACAGAGTTGACCGTTCTTTTAACTTTGCAAAAATCGAAGTCCCAAAGCGCTCGGAAAGGGAGGGGCTAGCACCCACTAAGCTCATAGGTTGGGAAAGTATGAGGAGAGAACCCGCGAAGTCCGAGTTCGAAAGGATCGTGGACCATTGTTGGTCCTAAAGCATTTGTCGTGTTGTCTATGTAATTCTGTCACTGGCAATTCTATCCTCAACTACAAACATTTCTATGTGCGTTGCAGGAATTTTTGTAAACTTACAGTTGGCATTAATATAAGGATCCTCTTTTATTTACTAAAACAAAAGAAAAAATACATCTTAAAATAAAATAATCTTTTATAATTTTAAAAATATATATTTGATCATTTTAACTTGCTTAAATATCATATAATAAATAATATTTATTAAAGAAATATTAAACTAATTTTTAACATCTCAAAAATACACATGTTAGGTCATATATTTACTATATCATATGTTTATTATATCATATGTTCATTAAATGAATCCAAAAATCTTGCAAAAAAAATTTAAAATTAAATTATACAAATTGTTTTTCCCATTAAAATATATAGCATAACATGTCATGACAACATATAATATTCCATTATAAATTATAGATATCCCATGTAATACATTTTAACCATGAAGAAAAAATTAATATCTTAACACTTCATTGTAATACTCATGATAACTAGAATTGTCTCCTAAAACATAGCTATGAATTCATTTTCATCAAACATTAACTAACTTATAAATTGGTTAATATAGGTGGTTTAATGGTAGTAGTATGCACTCTCAACAAAGTTTCTACATAAGATGTCCTCACATCGTCCATGCATTTCAAATTCTTGATTCCCTGACATAGTCGTGAAATATATGGTTTTCAATTCGTAGGAATCTATTCATTTTAAATTCCTAATTCTCTAACATAGTCGTGAAATATTAGTTGTGAAATATATGGTTTTCAATTTATAGGAATTTGAAATGAAGTTGTTCAATTTTAAATAGAAATAAAATTATCATATTTTTTAAATAGGTGAATGGAAATGTTTAAGTAATTTGAGGGAAACTTTCATATTAATGTTAATTGGAACCATGAAAATATTGTAATAAAAATGATTTTAAACCTCACTAAGCTCCATCTAACAATCTCTTTTGTTTTAGGTGATTACATTGTATTCTTAACTTGAAGAGAAGCAAACAAGGCAATTTAGTTTTTGATGAAGATTTTTTTCCAAAATAATTTTTTTGTGATAAATTTAATTTAATTTAATTAATAAAATTTAAATTTTAAAATCTGAAAGTTTTTTTTATAAATTTCATTTATTTTAAGAGGATCTATATAATTGAAATTAAAAAAAAAAAATTATATAAAAAATAGTTAAGTTTATCCATATATTAACTCACTCCATTAATATAACATTATTAATATTTAAAGAATAGTTAATAAATAAAGACATTTCCACTTATAATTTGTATATATTAATGTGCTGTTATTTCTATAATATATCCATTTACAAGTTAAAATATGTTTTTTCTTTTTTGGAAATCTTATTTATATTTTCAAAATACTAAAAAATATATTATATATAAATTAAAACCACCTTATCATACCCTCATAGAAAAAACCTACACCCTCCATAAATCAAAGTGATTTACTAACAACCTTAAAATTGTGCATTTCACAAACTAACCCCGCAATGAAAATAAATACAATTTTATTTAACTTTTCAAAATTTCATTTCACTTTGTTTAAAAAAAAAAATTATACTTACAAAAAGTTAAAGAATTATAAGCTATATAACACATATAACACATAGTGTATGGCATATTACCTCTTTACTTAAAATATTAAAGAATGTTCTTCCAAAATTTATACTTGAATCCTTTTTAATAATAATAAAATAATGATAATCTAATTTTAAGGTCACATCCAAGCCATATATCAAATTGGTGTATGAGACTCCTTTGTTTGTGGGACAAGGGATCCTATCCACTTTAGTAATTTGAGTACTAAATCTTACCAAGATGTAAGGTGTACATACCCTACTCCCCTTTAGATTATAACTTATGACTTACAAAAAATAAACACATATTGTTAACTAATATGTATTTATGTTCATTTTTATTTGTACTTATAATTGATCCTAATTAATTTTTTATTTTTTATTTACTAATCTTCATAAAAAAATTTTTATTATAAATTAAAAAAAAAATAGTTGAAATTTTAAACATGATACAATTGACAAATTTGTGATGGACTAA
>JASDQU010013109.1:37092-58819 GCA_032191745.1 Picea mariana | reverse complement strand
TTATAAATTAAAAAAAAAAAAAAATTGATATTTTAAACATGATACAAATTTTTGTGATGGACTAATATATTTACAACTATGATACAAATTCTATGACGATGGAATAATATTTTTACGATTTTATTTAATTTTATATCAATTAAATTTAAATAAAATAATCAAAACTTCAATCACTTGTATTATCAAATTCTAACATTAAAAAAATATTCGATATAATTATCTAACTAAGACAATAATATATCCCTCTTTAAAAAGTTAAAAAATAAATTATATCCAACCAAACGTTTTACAACTTCCACTTCCCCTATGCCAAGGAATTATATGATTTATTGCAACTTTAATGTTCACGTGAAACTAATTTCATGTAAGTTATATATAATAATAATAATAATCTATTTTTAAGGTCACGGGTGTATGAGACCCCCTTGTTTCCACCCAACGATTTGACTAGTAAAGTCTACGAAGGTATCCATACCCTACCCCCCTCTGGATTTGAACCTGTGACCTCTTAAGAGGAAGCACATGTTCTTAACCATTAGGCCCACTCAGGTTGTATATAAATTAATATAATCTTTAAAATAATTGCAATAAATTAATATGTCTTTATTTAAAATATTATTAAGTTTGATTGAAATGAAAATAATGAAGTGGTTATATAAGGGAAGGAAGGTTATAGGTGGCGAGCGAGTGGAGACTAAGGGCCATTGCATGCATCCCATTTGATGAAAATTATGAAATTTAGAGACACATATATTGCTAACATAATAATACAATTGATTGATCTAGATGGTGTACAATATGGAGGAAACCCGGTTTACCTTCATTCTAAATTTTGAAAATCTGAATTTTACATGAGGAAATGCTATCTCACCATTGGTTATGATAAATTTTGACCAGTTGAAATCCCTGTAACAAATACTCACTGTATGGAGTGCAATAAATATAATCAGCATGCAGGATCACATTAAATTTATTCAACTCATGTATCCTTGTGAAGCAAACAAGCGACTTTGTTTTTCAAGTGTGAATGATGCCATGGCTATTCTAATGATGATGATGATGATGATTAACATCCACGAAGACCGAATTGGTATATCAGACCTTAGGAGGGTAAGTGATTACTTGTGATTCTTTAGGGTAAGTGATCACTCTTATAAAATCATATCATTCCACTATCAAGATTGCAGAAAAGATGAAGTTGAAAGGGTGTTTCTTGACCAAACCAATTGCTCAACCTATCAAAACAAAAGATTGCGTCATTGTTGAATTTGGTAAATTCAAATAATCTACTCAAACTATTTCGCAAAAAATAGGTGGGAAGAAGTTCTTCAAGAAAGGAAGATGCAATATCCAACCTCTTATACAAAAATACTGTGACTATCATAGTTCATCTTGGCATGATGCATTTGAATGAAAATATTATAAGACATTTCGAACAAAGACATCTACGTCCAACTCAGATCCAACTACAACAAATGTGGATATAGATATCATGGAATTCGATCCAAAATCATTAACTCTATTGGCATCGACTTCAACAATCCGATCAAATTTGACCATGGTCAATAAAGAATAAAGTGAAGGACTATTCCATACATAGATATGGGAGAAATACAACCTGTTACATCTAATTGTGGACAATTTCAATCAAAAAAACTTTTTCTCTAAAGACCTTATGAAGAAATTGGGTCTTGTTACTACTCCACTTATGCATCCTTACAACATCAATTAAATGAAATATGGACAATAACTTAGAGTCACTTGATAATGCAATAGATAGCACCACTCTCAATAGTTGATGTGCTATTTGTAAAACCATACGTATGGGATAGACATGACAATTATCAATTTAAACCATAGAAAGTGATTTTCAATATCAAAGATTAGTGGTATGGAATTTTTAAATGTCAAGCTAAGTCGAAAATATCTATAGTTTCAGAAAAAGAAGTCAAAAATCTTATCAACCATGCTTAGAAATTCATGTTGCTAATGATTAAACCTTAGTGTTTTGAGAAGATCATAGTAACTAGTCAAGTCTCCACTCACCAGAACTCATGAAAACAAAAACAAGTCAATACAGTACTTGAATAATACAAGGACATACTCAAATATATAACTTGAGTACCATTATATTTCGAACTAAAATGGTCCATAGATCTTGTTCATGGCTCTTCATCACCCAATGCATTTGTTTACAAAATTTCTATTTTAGAGAATAAGTAAATCCATAGAAAAATTCAAGCATTGATCCACAAAGGGAACATTTGACCTAGTTCCTCTCCTTGTGGAAGTCCAACGGTCTTAGCTCTTAAGAAATATGGAACATGACACATTTGCATTAAAAACAAGGATCTCAATAAAATCTTAGTAAATAATTAATATCATCTTCCTAGAATAGAAAATCTACTTCATTATTTGAAAGATTCTAAATCATTTAACAAACTCAACCTCAAGTTAGGATGTCATCAAATCTCTATAGAGTCCTCAAATGTATGAAAAACTACTTCCAAAACTAAGGGAGGCTTGTTTATATTCATAGTCATGCCTTTTGGCCACATCAATGCACTTGAATATTTCATGAGGTATATGAATGACCTTCTTAGATATTTTGCAGGTAAATGTGTATTTGTTTATTTAAATGACATCCTAATTTTTAGTAGATTATGGGATGAGCATTTACAACACCTTCAACAAGTGCTTAACCCTCTTGGATAACATAAAATTTGCATGAAGTTGAAGAAGTGTTTTTCTTACAATGAAGAGTATCAATACTTGGGGTATTTGATCAAATCTAAAGGAATTCAAGTTGACCTAGAAAATATTCAAATCATCAAGAATTGGCCCGATTTGAGAAACAATCATGAACTAAGGAGTTTCATTGGTTTAGTAAATTTTTATCACATATTTGTGTTAATATTCAACCACATTGCATGGTTGATGAATCAATTGATTGAAGGAGGTGGAAATACAACATTGAAATGGGAAATAACACAATAATAAGCTTTTGAAGAGCTTAAGGAAAAGCTTTGTATAACTCCATTGCTCATGCTACTTAATTTACATTGGCCATTTGAAATTGAGACTAATGCTTCAGATTATGCTATGTGCATAGTGATCACTCAAGTAGGTCACATGATAGCATTCTGTTCAAAAACATCGAGTGATATTGTTTGTAAGTACTTGTCTTACAAAAGGGAATTGAATGACATTATACAAGTAATTAAGCAATCAAGACATTAGTTTAAAGGTTAAAAATGATCATTCATATAAAATAAAAACCTATATTGTTCACTCCTTCATAGTATAATTTATAAACTATATGACAACTCAATTGAATTAGTTACCTATAGTAATTTTAGTTGGTGATTAAGCATTTGAAAGGAAAATCCAATGCACCAGTTGATTGTCTTAGCCGACCACCAATAAATTCCCTTTTTAGTGTTAAGTATGCATGAATATGATACCATTACTTGTCATCGATTGTATGAATATGTAACTGATTTATCCTTGGTGTATTGACTAATCCATATGGGTAATTTGATTGGAATCCACTACCGCTCGAAGGACAAATTGCTTTACAAGTTAGGACAAGTTTGTGTACATATAGATGAGTAGTGGCATAAGATTATATGTGATGCACACTACATCAAAATAATAGGTCACTTTGTAGTATCAAAGACTCTCATGGTACTATAGAACTATTTCTATGGAATTCACTCAAGTTGAATGTTGACAAATATATCAAGTCATGTGTGCTTTGTGCCATCAACAAGCCACCAAATCCTTGATAGAGGTTGCATACACCCTTTCCTATTCTATATTGATCGGGGGAATCCATTTCTATGGATTTCTTGAATACACATCCTGTCACTCAGCACCAACATGATGCAATTGTAGTAGTTGTTAATATATTTTTTGAAATGGCTATCCTTACACCTAGTTACAAGAAGACTACAATTTCTTAGCAAACTACTCAAATCTTCTTTGAGCGTGTTTGCAAGAAATATGGTCTACCATCTTCAATCATCACCAATAATGACTCGATATTTGTTATCACATTTTGGAAAACACTCTAGTAGCAAATAGACACACAACTATTTATTTTGGAAACATTCCATCCTCACAAATATGGATAGACTGAAGTTGTAAATCACATTGTGGTATAATTGCTTCATATTCACAACGAAAATCATCACAAAACATGGGATGATATTTTCCCATATATCCAACATATTTATGACAGAGCTCAACATAGGTCAATCGACAAGATTCCATTTGAAGTCTATTATTGATTTTATCCCTTAGAGTTTATTGACTTAGTCAATCGAATGACTATTTATTTTGACATAGACCATGAACAAAATCAAATAAACAAGGCACTCAATTTCAAAGATAAGGTCTATGAGATTCAAAAACAAGAAAAATAGATGTTGCATCGAGGTAGTGAAAAAGCTAAAGCTTGACATTACAAGCATCATATTCCTCATTCATTCCAAATTGGGGATCAAATCTAGTTACATATGAAGAAATAAAGGTGTAGTGGCCCATATAGGAAGATGAAGTCTTTTTGATATGGTCCTTATAACATGCTTTAGAAAATTGGGTAAAATTCCCTTAAGCTTAGCATTTTTCCATACCTAAGATTACATCCAATATTCAATATGGATTTTTTCTTACCCTATTTTCCACCATTCCTAGAATAGAATAAGTTATAGCTTAAAGATCCAGAAGAAATCCACCTAGATGTTCAAGATCCACTTGCAATCGACACTATTTTTGGACAGTAAGCATGTCATACAAGGATGTTAACAATTCCCTTATTTCAAGTGGGTAAAGAAGGACAAATACCATCTAAAGGAAAGTGGTACAATACCATTGTGTTGGATAAAAAGTTTCCTCATATACATAAGTGGGAAATGGTCCCCCTCATCTACATAAGTGAGAAATGATGACCATTTCCAACTAAGGGGGAATGCTTGATCCATTCAAATACTTTATTGGAATACATAGATTATCACCTACTCTCAATCAATTGTTTTGTTGAAACTTATGATTGAATCCCCACAGTCGATCCTTGAATCAATTGAATCACACATTCCTTGACTGAGTCAACTCATGCATCCTTCGATGAGTATTTTCAATTATCCTACATGTCTAATGTCAAGGATGAATCAACACATGTCAGAAAACATCATAGCCCCAAGGGTTATCTCAAGTGGTTATGAGCCAGATGTGAAGTTATACCTAGAAGAGGACAGTCACATGTTTGAATATATTGTTCTCCCTTGGGTTTAGGCCCCATAATCAGGGCCAGTGGTTTACCTCGTTTACCATACACAAAGTGGGGAAGTACTCGAGGATTTCTCGTGAGGTATTCAATCGAAAAACATGTCAGGCAACATCATGAGTAGTCAATAAAGATCGGAAAAGCACCATTGGCCTAGCATCATATGTCTCTTCTATTGAAGTTTTACTTATACAGCTAGCAATTACGATTCTTATTTATTATTATAATCATTTACCACATTAGCTACATAAATAAGATCAATGATAGAGAGGTAATCAAATAAACAATAGAAAAACACATATTATCCTCGGAAACCCTCATGCGGGAAAAAACCCAGCAAAAAATTCCTCAATATAGACAAACCAAAGAATGAACAAAAGATCCTCCTCTACTCCTTCACTAGGAAGATTAGCGCACCACTTAACCAAGAAATACCAAGAGATAGACCAAAACCCTCCTTGACACCATCCCCAGTTGTAGTATCTACTCCTCCAAGACTTTTTCACTTCTTCATAGTTGTAGAGCTAGTATGGTGAGTGTGTCCAAATGAGGTGTTGGCCTCTCTAATAGATAGTGGTCTGGCCAACCTTTAATTAGGTCTGAGTCGACCTTTCACTTTACCCTCTAAATTTACATTTATCTGGCAAGGCACAATAGGGCCAACTTTTACTAAGGCACAATAGGGCCTAATTAAATATAATATAATAATATTATTCAACTCTCTCTTGAGTACAATATTCTTCTAAGTTACAATATTTCAAAACTCCCCATTAACAATAAGGGTATTCTAATGAAAACATTAATAACAATTTACTGGACTCAATACATCATCAAGAGGAGGGGAAATCATCATCAACATCGAGAACACTGTTGATTATATCTATAGGTCATCAAAAGTTTTTCTCATCATCAACATCAGTATAAAATGAACATCATCATCATTTGTAGCGCAAATATAGAGTAACAACATCATCAACAACAGTATGAAGCTTGAACATCAACATCAACAACATGAATCTGGAACATCAACATCAACAACACGTTGCTGGAATATCAACATCATCAACAACTATATGTGGCAACAGAATGAGGCATGTGCATAAACAACAACATTTGTGGTACTCTAACAGACTGTCCTTACCAGAGCTTTGAGATCTTCCCAAGAATCATAATATTCCCTAGGATATAAAATCCTAACAAGCTACCATGTGGTACTCTGACATACCATCTTTATCGGACCTTTAGGATCTGCCCAATAATCATAATATTACCTAGGATATAAAATCCTAATTCAGCTACAACTACTGACCACAGATGGCATATACATGCACAGGTACTCTGACAAATCGTACTTACTGAACTTCAGGATCTTCCCAGGGATGATAAGTCCCCTAGGATATAAAATCCTAACTGAGCTACCTGTTCTTGATCAAGATACCATAGTATCATCAACATCACTCCCCCTTTCAAGGCAGGTCCTTTCGAAAAACACCAAGCTTGTCTCAGAAGTACTCAAACTTCACATGAGATAGAGGCTTAGTCAACACATCTACAACCTACTCATGTGTGCCAACATATTGGATCTTTACAGCTCCCTTCTGCACCATGTCACGAATGTAGTGATAGCATATCTCTATGTGCTTCCTCTTATCATGGAACACTGGGTTCTATGTCATCTTTATGAAACTATGGTTATCACATAAAATCATGGTAGCTTCCATATCCAGATCGAACAAACTTGTCAAAAACTTATGAAGTTATATGGATTCAAAACTAGTGGAACATGTTGCAATGTACTCCACTTCTTTCATGCTAAGAGAAATACTAAATTTCTTCGTGCTTTGCCAGGAAGTCATGGCTGACCCCAAACTGTAACAACATCCTGAAGTTATTTTTCTGTCTAAAGCACTTCCATGCCATTCTGAATTAGTATTTCCATACAATCTGAAGTCACAACCTCTAGTGAAATAGAGGCCATAGCCCAACGTACCCTTACGGTATCTCATCATCTACAAGGTGAACATGTCTCAACTCCACCAGATATTGACTCAAGGTATTCATAGAAAAACATATATATGGTTTGGTATTCGCTAGTTACATTAACGAACCAATCATCTATCTGTATAGAGTAACATCAATTGTTTCTGACAAAGTATCATCCAATAACTTAGATTTGTCTCCATAGGAATGGACATGGCTCTATAGTCCATCATGTGGAATCTATTCATAATTTCCACAACATACTTTCCTTGAATAAGGAAAATCTCTTCTAGGCTCTTTCATACTTCAAGACCTAATAAATAGTGCATCGAGCCTAGGTCCTCATTTCAAATTTAGCGACAAGATTCTTCTTACAAGATTTGATGAAATTTTCTTCATCTATCAAGAATAAGTCATCCACATATAACAACAATATAATTGGTCCATCATTCTCAATATTGAAGTAAAGGTTTGGATCATCTTTACTCTTGGTAAATCCCAAGATCATCAGAAAAATATCAATCTTATCATACCAAGCTCTTGGATCTTGCTTTAACTTGCATACATGAGTCTTCATGTCCTGTATTTCGAAACCAAATTTTCACATCACAGTGTACCAACCTGGTACACTTTCTTAGTTGAAACTGAATTTGCATAATCATGTGTTGGTTCTATGTACTTTTTGCAAAGAACTATTTTTCTCACTGCCTGAGAGTATGTCCTCTACTTTTTCTGCAAGTGTTCCTTCTAGAACCGAGACTCTACACCTATAGATGTTATTTCTAAAGCTAAGAATGATTGCTCTATTTTCATTGTAGCTACTGAACTCTGAGAGTATCTCCTCTATTGTATCATGGAAACAGTTTCATCTAAAACTGAAGGTATATTTTCTTCCTTCATGGAGGCAACTCAATCTCAAATATAGGGACTTCTCCCACTAAATCTCATATTGTATCATAATCATGGTTGTTCTGGTTGTCTTCACGAAATTAGAATTATTTCTTCGATTACTAGAGCAAGTGTATAGTCATAGTCTTATCCCTCTTGCTGGGAGAATCCTCTAGACACAAATCGGGATTTGTACATATTTATATTGTTATTTGCAACATGCTTGATCTATTAGATCAATCTTGGAAGTCACCACTAACTTCCCTTCTGGTCTCAAGGAAAAATATATATCCCAAACCTTCTAACTGGTTTCCTCCTCTGTCACTGAAATGAAGGAATCTTCTCAGGAGATTTCATGTCTCCTAGAGGTCTCTGAAGTTATGATCTAGTCTTCTCAACGCATGGGATATGTCTGTCAATCCTGGAAGATGTCTATTTTTCCCATAGGATCCTTTATTTACTCTAAGTCTTGATTTCTTCTGAGTCTACAGAAACTTCATAGTATCTGTAGGATATACTTGGTGTTGAATACCATGTCTTAATATGAAAATTTGAGTTAAAATTCAAACGAATTTTGCTTCTTGTCAAGTTGCCTTCATTATCCATTGACCAAGTGTACTGTGAGTTCTATTCTAATTTTCATACATCTTTGGAACCTTATTCTCCTTACAATCAATATCCATATGCGATACTCTATATCTCAAAAGTAGCTTCTTCTTCATCTTTTTTGGTACATGGATTTATACGGTCATGTATACAACTTGGATAGTCTTCTCCTTGTCTCGTCTAATATCTTGGCTCATGAAACCACAACTTGGTTATCACTCATGACCTGCCCGAAACAAGAACAATAAGGGATAAACAACATACAAGAATAATACTCTTTATAATAATAATAAAACAATAGCAAGAAGAATCGTTACAGTAGCTCATTTTGAGATATCACTTGTGACTTGCCTAAAACAAGGGTAAAAAGTAAGAAATAAAATAATAAGGAATGAGAGAAACACTCTTCTAGTGTTGTGATCAAGCATTCCTCCATGGTAACCTGGAAACAAACCAAGGAGTTTCTCCTGGAGGAGATGTTATTTATCTCTAGTAAATGATTACAATAAATGTTTATCTCAATAGTGTTCACATGCTACCAAGTATTTAATAATAAAACTTTTCAAATATGGCTATCACAACTATAATGTTCAACAATTATCAAACTTGATATGTGTAAATTTGAATCTTATCAATTTAATCAATCAAACCTGGAACCTGGAGTCTTGTCCCTAAGAATGATTGTGCTTCTTTTCTTCTGAGTCTCCCTCACTCAATATGACAAGTATTTTATTCAACCTATCCTATGTACTAAGATAATATGATTTATTGACAGAAAACTGAGTTAGGGAATAAACTCTATAATCTCAACTTTAATCAATCTACTACTTTGACTTTAATTTTGACCAATGGTTAGTATGATAACTTCAACAAATCAAAATGAAACCTGAATATTCATAATATTACAATAATTCCATAACAAGTAGAGGCATATCAAAGTAATCAAACCTAGGGTGCATTGATCCAAAAAGGATCCAGAGAAGACTAAGGACAACTCAGGAAGCTCGAAATGGCCACAACAGACAGAGAAAGGGAAAAAAATCAAAGTCCTCGAAACTCAGTGAAAATGGCATCATCAAGAGGAGTGTGTCACAAGATTTTAAACGACATAAATGTCTCATCAAACAGAGTTACAGATCGAAATATATTCAGGGTCAAAGTTTTGGTCAACCTAGCCCAATCAACAAGGGATGAGTCAGCATTCGTACTACTGACATCAACATTAGTACAAATGACGTCAACATCCATACAATGTATGTGGCACATGCATAAGGTGACATGTGTCATGATGACATCAACATGCTGACGTGGTAGCACTAGAGGTTGCCACATGTCACTCATTTTTGGCATTTTCAGGTCAATGCGTGGACCAATGAAAAAGTGCCATGTGGAAGACCATATGGTGATGTGGAAAGTGACATGGTTACTGAATGTGTAGGTGGTTGGAATGGCCCAATGGTTGGATACCATGTGGCTCAGTCATGGGTTGCCATGTGGTATTGGGAAAATACCCAATGAGGGCCCAAAAACCGAATTTCAAAAATAAAAAAAGGCAGGCCTGCCAAATCTGGTGGAGCCCCACCAGATCTGGCAGCCAAACGATACACTTTGAAAAATCTAAATCACACTCCAAAGTTGGAGAAGTTCCATTCCACATATATGTATACGTTATAACTATAACCCAAAAGGGGAGGCCCGTGGGCGCGACCCCGGGACCTCCCCCTATACAAATGCCTTAACTATAACATTCATAATCGTTGGGCCAATAGACTACATTGTGTAGCCCATGCTAATTTTTGTTTATAAGTTGAGTCTGCCCATGGATGGAGGGAGGAGGGTGTGCGAAGATACAACTGGGAATGGAAACCAAGATGCAATACAAATAATAAAAGTAGGGAACAAGCACAGAAACTGAGACGAGATTTCTCAAGGGCCTGAGAGTGCCAGAGTCAGATTGAGTCATGGAGATAGTCATTTTTGGGTAATTCAATGCCATGAATTCAATGGTTTTGTTTGTTTTCTGATCTGAGCAAAGAATTTGCAACTTAATTCCAAAATGAGGCATACTTATGTATTTTTCCAAATTCTTTTGTTGAGTTAATAAAAAGGCCTTCCCGTTTAAGAGCAGGACACGGAGACGTAGTCCACCAAGGATGAACTCCTTTATCAAGTTTTTGTTTTCATATTTGATTCTTATGTCTCTTCATTATTGAGATTTTCCTTCTTTAATGGTGCACTTTAATTTATGCTCATTTAATACAATTATGTATAAGTCACTTTGATGAAAAGATCCTAGATCATGTTGGTATCAGAGATGTCATCTTCGACTTGAATTGTTGAGTGTGAATTCTTACTAGGGATAATCATAATTAGGGTGAAGGAACTCTTAAGACTTACAATCTAGAAGTTGTTCGTGCATACCGAAGGAATAAAATGGCAGAAGAGGACAAGAGTGATGAACAGGAGAAAAACTTCCATATGTTCTTTTATCACATGTCATAAATGGTCAAATGAATGCATGGGGACTATGAGAAGAGGATGAAAAAGAAAGGGATAAAAAAGGAAGCACAAGTTGATGATAATTCTCCAGTAAATCAAGGGGTTGGAGGAGACCCTTCTGAGCCTCCATCTTCACCATCAAGTTCTAGCTCTTCTTCCTCTGAGCATTCTCATCATTCTCATCATTCTAGCCATAAAGATTCTTTTAAGAAACAATTATTAAAGCTTGATGTAAAATTTTCTTTACCTATGTTTAATGGAGATGCTAATCCTAAAAATCTAGATAATTGGATCTAACAGGTTGAAGTATATTGTCATGTTCAACATATTGATGAAGAGGAAGTTAAAGTGCAATCAACTTATCTTCAGTTGGAAGAAACCTCTCTCATATGGTGGAATAGAAAACTTAAGGACATAAGTAAGTGTGGTAATCTTATTTCCTCGTGGTCGGAATTTAAATAAGTGATAAGGAAGAAATTTTATCTATCGGGTTATTTACATAAAGCAATGATGGAATGACAAACTTTAAGACAAAGTAAAGGTCAAACTATACAAAGTTTCACGAAATAATTTAGGAAGAAATATCTTGCACTAAACATTCCCTTGGATTCTTATGAAACTTTATTGAAGTATATTAGCGCACTTTACAGTTATATTCGTCATACTTTGCTATTGTTTAACCCCACCAGTCTTGACAAAGTTTGTGTGCAATCCACTCACCTTGAGAATAGGGGAAAGCATGTTCAAGAAGATCCCACAAAGAAACCTTCCAATATCCCACATAAGTCATTTAAGAAGTTTAAAATGAAGGATAATAAGACCTCAACTTTAAAGAGAGAAGAAGGAAATACATCTTCCACTCACTAAAATAAAAGTGGTCATGATCATGAACATTGTTGGAAACTACATCCAGAAAAGAGATCAAAGCAGTTCGGTGGAAAGGGGAAGACAAAGACTATTTCTACAGTGCAACGAGATCTTGGTTTCAATTCAGAAAACAAAGGAAATATCACAACGGTTGGAGTACAAGGTAAATATTACCTTCATGCTAGTTCAAATTCCAATAATGAATCTCATAATGATGAACGAAGGAGGAATGAATTATTTCATATAAGAGTTGTATCTAAACATAATAAGATAGATGCATTATTTGATTTGGGTTCCCAAGTAAACTTGATATCTGAAGCACTTTTCAAAAATACGGGTCTTGAAACAAAACCACATCCAAAGCCTTATCCTCTTGGTTGGGTATGTGATAAAGAAAAACTTAATGTCACCAAGAAATGTAGGGTCGGATTTTCTATTGCTTCAAAGTTGATTGACGAAGTGGATTTTCATGTTGTATCACTTGATATATGTAGCATAGTGTTAAGGACTCCTTATCTTTATGATAGAAAAAGAGTCTTAATTAGTCTTGAGAACAAATACCACCTTACTCAAGGGGGAGTGGAATATATTGTTAGAGACCACAACATGAGGGTAAACACACCACTTGTTAGTGCAGGAAAAATGAAGAGACTCATAAACACTAATAAGAGATATGTACTCATGTTCGTAAGGGAGAAAGATGTCGGAACATCTGACGCTTTCCAAGGATGTGATCCTTCTCATAAGAAATACTTAATTGATATTGTTTCTAAGTACGACGATATTTTCTGGGAACTAGATAGATTACCTCCTAAGAGGGAAATACAACATGAAATACATCTTCTATAGGATTCTCCTCTTCCTAATGTGGGCATGTACAGGATGTCAGTTGTAGAGATAAAAGAGATCAAGAAGTAGGCACAAGGCTTATTGGATCAAGGGGTCATCAGGACCAACTCATCTTCTTGTGGTTCTCCGATCGTGATGGTGCCAAATAAAGATGGCACATGATGAATGTGTGTCGATTAACGGGCCTTAAATAAAATCATGGTGAAAAATTGATACCCTCTTCCTCGTATAGATGACTTACTTGATCAATTAAAGAATTTTTTTTATTTCACTAAGTTGGATTTGCATAGTGGATACCATTAGATTAGGGTTGCAAAAAATGATGAATGGAAGATTTCCTTTAAAACCAAACAAGGATTGTTTGAGTGGTTAGATATGCCATTTGGGATTTGTAATGCTATGACAACTTTCATGCGTGTGGTGAATGATGTATTCATGCCATTTCTAGATGATTTTGTGATTGTATATTTAGACGACATTCTTATATTTAGCAAGACTTGGGATGAACATGTAAGACATGTAAATCAGGTATTAGATACTTCACAAAGGGAAAAGTTGTATGTAAAATTGTCCAAATGTGAATTTGGTAAGACTGCACTTGTGTACTTAGGTCATATTGTAGGGGGAGAAAAATTAAAAATTGATCCTTCCAAGATTGATGTAATTGTAAATTGTTCTGAGCCCAAAAATACAACTAAAATATGGAGCTTCTTAGGTGCAGTCTGGTATTGGAGGAGGTTCATTTCAAACTTCTCCTTTATAGAATCTCCTTTGCATGCCTTAACCAGTGTGAAGAAGGCTTTTCAGTGGGGAGGAAAGAAACGGAAAAATTTCGACACTTTGAAAGAAAATGTCAGTACTGCACTAGTATTAGCACTGTTGAATCTTCAATAGCCCTTCGAGATTGAGACAGATGACAACGGATATACTATGGGTGCAGCATTGATGCAATATCATAAGCCTATATGTTACCACTCTGAAACTTTCAACCAAGTTGTTGTTAACTATCCTACATATGATCAAGAGTTGTATGCATTAGTTCAAAGCATAAAGAAATGGAAGCACTACTTGTTAGGGAAGGAAACAATCATAAAGACAGATCATCAATCCTCACAGTACCTACAAGCACAAACCAAACTGCAACAATCTCGACATTACAAATGGATGGGTTTTCTACAACAATTTCATTTGGTAATCAAGTACAAAAAGGGTACAAGTAACCAGGTAGCTAATATGCTTTCTAGACCTCCTATTGTTGCTTCTATTATTTTGAAGAATGCTTCTTTATCTCATGATATCTATGTGGAACAATATGCCATTGATGGATATTTTAAATAAGTATATGATAAGCTAACCTATGGTGCATAGGTAGAGAACTATTGTTTGCAGGGAAACATAATCTACCATCTTGGAAAGCTATGTATTCCTACAAGTGAATGAGTCCATGTAATATGAGAAGCTCACACTTCTCTTATGTCTTGCAATTTTGGGGTAGGAGAAACTATGGCTCATCTGTAGAGGTTTTGTTACTGGCCTCAGATAAAATCAATTGTAACTAAATATTTAAAGGGGTGTGTGATGTGTTCTACTTGAAATCCCACTAATAGAAAATTGGGGCTATACTCACCACTTCCTATTCCATCCCATCCATGGGAAAGTATCTCCATGGATTTTGTAGGGGGGTTTGCCAATGTTGAAAAGGGGTCATGACTATTTGTATGTTGTATTGGATAGGTTCGGCAATATGTGTATCTTAATGCCATGTAAAAAGTAGATCACTCCTGAGAAGACTAATAATATCTTCTTTTAGTATGTTTGGGCTCATTTTGGGTTACCCACATCCATTATCTCGGATCGAGATACTCGATTCCTTGGGTATTTTTGGACAAGTTTGTGGAGAATGATGGACACCAAGTTGAAGAGGAGCATTGCTTTCCATCCATAGACTGATGGACAGACAAAGGTTGTTAACCGAACAATGGTACTTTTTCTTCGAGGCTACTGCAATAAACATCCCAAGTTATGGGATGAACAGATACCCTATGTACAACATGCTTACAACCGAGCCTTACATTCCTCCGCTCAATTTTCTCCTTTTCAGACATGTTTTGGGTATTTACCTAAAGTTCCTTTGGACTTGATGTATGGGAGAAATGTCGATTCAATTGAAGAAATAAATGAAGACATAGCCTGCAAGTTCATCCAAAGGATCCAAAAGGTACACCAAGAAGTCAAAGAACAGTTGGAGAAAATTTAAGCACAACATAAAGCTTGGCATGAAAAACACACGGTTGATCATCAGTTTCAGGTTGGAGACTAGGTATGGCTTCACATCAAGAAGGAAAGATTGAAGGGTGAAGGCAAGAAACTCAGGCCCATCCATTATGGACCCTTCACTATTTTGGATAAAAGTGGTACCAATGATTTTCTTCTATATCTTCCACCTTATATGCAGATCTACTCAGTTGTAAATATGGAGAACTTGAAACTTTTTTAGCCTCCCGTGATAATGGATCAGGATGAGGAAGTTTCAATACCTTCAGTTGATGAGTTTTCTCCTGAGTACTTGGATGATTTAGAGGAATATATCATCCTGGACAGAAGTACGAGGAATTCACGTAGGGGTGATGTTTATTATCTTTGAGTAGGCTTAAAGGGCACACATCCAAGGAAGGAAAAGTGGAATGAGAAGGACAAGGTGAGGGAATTCTTCCCTCACTTATCTGTTGATTGATGAAATCTTTTGGTTGTCCAACAATCTCTCAGTGGGAAGGTGTGATCCAAAAAGGATCTAGAGAAGACTACGGACAACTCAGAATTCACAGAAGCAACTCAGGAAGCTCAGGATGGCCTTAGCAGACAGAGAAAGGGAAAAAATTCAAAGTCCTCAAAACTAATTGAAATTTGGATCATCGCTAAGAGTGTGTCGTAATAATTCCAATGGCGTAAATGGCTCATCAAACAGAGCTACAAATCGAAAGATATTTGTGGTTGAAATTTTTGTTAACCTAGCCCAATTAGCAAGGGACGAGTCGACATCTGTACTACTGACGTTAGCATCAGTATGGATGATGTCAACATTCATACAGTGTACATGGCACACACATAAGGTGACACATGTCATGTTGATGTTAGCATGTTGACGTGGGAGCACCATAGGCTATCATGTGTCACTCATTTTTGGCATTTTGGGGTCAATCCGTGGACCAATGAAAAAGTGTCACGTGGCAGACCGTACGGTGACGTGCCAGGATGATGTGGTACATGATGTGGTAGGTGACATGGAAGGTGATTGAACATGTGGTTAGCATGGCCCAATGGTTGGATGCCACGTGGCCCAATCATGGGTTGGGAAAATTCCCAATGAGGGCCCAAAAATCGAATTTCAAAAATAAAAAAAGTTGGGCCCGCCAAATATGGCGGAGCCCCTCTATATCTGGTGGCCAAATGAGACACTTCAAAAAAATTAAACCACACTCCAAAGTTGGTGAAGTTCCATTCCACATATATGTATATGTTATAACTATAACCCAAAAGGGGAGATTTGTGGGCTCGACCCCGGGAGCTCCCCCTATACAAACGCCTTAACTACAACATCCACCATCATTGGGCCAATGGAATACATTATGTAGTCCACCCCACTTTTTGTTCATAATCTGAGTCCGCCCACAGACGGAGGGAGGAGAGTGCACGACGGTGCGGTCAGACATGAAAACTGAGACGCAGTACAAAGAATTAACGCAGGGAGTAGGAATGGAAACTAAGGCGAGATTTCTCAAGGGCTTGGGAGTGCCAGAGTTGGATTGAGGCATGGAGACAATCATTTTTGGGTAATTCGGCACCACAAATTCAAGGGTGTTGTCTATTTTCTGATTTGAGCAAAGCTTCTACAACCTAATTCCACAATGATGTATACTTATGTATTTTTCCAAATTATTTTGTTGATTTAATAAATAGGCCTACCCATTTGAGAGCAGGACCCAGAGACGTAGTCCACAAGGGATGAAGTCAATTATCAAGTTTTTGTGTTCATATTTGATGCTTATGTCTCTTCATTATTGATATTTTCCTTCTTTAATGGTGCACTTTAATTTATGCTCATTTAATACAATTCTTTATAAGTGACTTCGATGAAAAGATCCGGGATCATGCATTGTTCCTCTGGATTTGTTGGATATAATATCCTTCTCAATCTACGATAGTTGTTTAGACAAAAATCCTTTCTCCTGCAAATACCCTTTAGAATAATGATACAGTTTGAAAATATGTAAATACATACCTCTGATAGTATCGACAGGTAGTGGCACCATCCGGTAGCAACGAAAAGCAATAATGAACCTTCAAAATTTCAAGGGTGTTGAAACCTGTAATCTGAAGGTAGTTGGATATTTTCTAGGGTAAGGTGCACTAGAAAAATAAAAATAAGTCCCAACACTTCACAAAAACTTTCACTGCAACTGGTACTATAGTTGGTGTTGGCACTTCAATTGTTGTTGCAACTGGCATGAAGGAACTGTCACTGCAACTGCAACTGATACTACAACTGATACTACAACTGATACTACAACTCCAACTACAACTGGTACTTTATCTACAACTACAACTTAGGGTTTTATGAGGAAACCCTAATTTTTCAAACTTCAAATTTCATAATTCTGATCCAAGGACTAGATGTGCCCTCCTAGGGTGAGTTCCTAGGTGTGGTTACTTTCTCCAACATACTCCTCAAACAAGGAAAACGTCACACTTGGGGATTATGAAGAAACCCTAATTTTGCAGCAGCTGCAATATTGAAACTGAATCGTGGATAGGGTGCATTGAAGCTATTCACTTCTTTATAAACTATGAGTTGGTCTCTTTCATATTAATTTTCAATATTAAATAGATAACAAAAGTTCATAGTAGTGTTCTTTAACCTTTAACAATTAACTAGAACATTAATTGAAGCATAAGGATCACTGAAAGAAAGACATTCACATAGAGGACAAGTATTTATCCTAGGAAACCCTAAAGGGGAAGAAAACTCAACAAACTTCTTCTTGTGATATATTGATCAGTCAAACAAGTATAATGAACTTACAATACTCTTCTAGAAAGAGGGTGATAAGATACTAGCACTAAGACAATGTTTCTTATTGTTGTCACTGTGTCATCAATATATCTGAGCCTCTACCTATAGATTTTTCTATCATCTAGTTGTTGTCACAAAACTATTTTTTTCTTCTTGTTGGCTGCCTCAAATCTGGCCTTAAGGCTGTCTCAGAACTGCCCTTAAAGCTTCCTTAGATTGCTGCCCAAAACAGAGTTTTTCCACCCTCAGAAAAATACCTTATATGTTGTCCAGAACAACCTTTAGTTTCTATTTAGAACACCTTCAGTTGTTGTCCAAAACACCTTCAAAGTATAGTATATTTGTTGCTATATAATAGTCTCTTATATGCTGCCCATAACTGAGTTATCAACTGCTATAGGATAGAGTAGATGGATGCTGCTAGAATAGATTAGTTGTTTCCTTGGAATAGGCCTTACTATTGCCTAAGAATAGTCTATGTTTCTCCCTCAGAATAGTTCTAACTACTGCTTATAATAAGTGAACTAATCTGATGTAAAATTGATATAGAAAACTGATATAGAAACTGATGTGAAAATGATGTGAAGAGAGGGTGCCATATAGAAAACTGATATAGAAACTAATGTGAAAATTATGTGAAGAGAGGGTACCTCCCTCTCTTTATATAGGATAGAGTCTATGTTAGGTATATTTAGGTTAGGTCCACCTCCTAGGTTAGTATAGAATAAGAATTAGGTTAGGACATCTAGGTTAGGGATGACTTAGGATGACCTGGAAAGGATGAAGATTTAGGAGGGCAGTTTAGGATAAGGCCATCTTGAGGAGGGCAACTTCAAGGGATGCTTGGAGGCCATCTTGAGGAGGGAAAATTGGAGGCCATCTTGAGGAGGGAAAATTGGAGGCCATATTGAGAGAGGGAAGCTAGGAGGGCTGCTTGAAAAGAATAACTTCTGCAGCTACTCAAAATTCAACACTCCCTCTCAGTAAAGAGGGTATTCTTCATGCATCCATTTTCATACATTTATTTATAGTCATTTCACATGATCATTGACTTGTTGACATGATCAATATATCACATGAAGTTTTGTAACCTTATGCAGATAAGGATCATGGAATGTGATCATCTAGTTCTCCTTAACCATGGTCAACTACTAGAGTTATTTCACTTAGTGGTGGCCAATCCCTAAGGAATGCTCATAGCTCATCATGAATACCTAGGAGAACTTCTCACATTTCCTTGTATTGAATTTTTCTTTGACACACAAAGCTCACAAGACTTGTCTTGAATTTTTCTTTGACACACAAATCTCAAAGGACTTGACTAGGCTCATATAAGTTGTATGCTCCCCCTAAATTTTTCACTAGTCTATTTATGCTCACAGAGGTTGTACGTTCCCCCTGAATTTTTCACTAGAATGTCTATGCTCACAATGGTTGTACATTCCTCCTAACTTTTGCATTAGAATTACATCTTGACTTTTGTCTTTACAAGGCTTCTACCTTTTCCTTGGCTTTACTCACAAGATCATATATCATCTCGTTCATCCTGAATTTTGGTTTGACTCGCAGAGGTTGTACGTTCCCATGGCTTTTATCAATACCTCACAAAACTGGTTGATTCTCCAAATATCCCTGGCTAGCTTCAGGGTGGCCACTTAAGGACTCTCATTGGAGAATGTCTTTTGATGTTATTATTCCCTCTCAGTGAGGGACACATTTTATGCCATAACAAGATTGTCCCGGAAGTATACAAATATTCCAAGGGATAGAGGCTTAGTCCAAATATCTATTATTTGCTCATCAGTATGAAGGTATTGCATCTTTATGGTATGTCTTTGGACCATGTCTCTGATGAAATGATATTTCATCTCAATATGCTTTGATCTATCATGGAATACTGGGTTTTATGTGATCTTTAAACAACTTTGGTTATCATAATGTATAGCAATTGTTTCTAACCTCTCTTGAAACAACCCAGACATAATCTTTCTCATACATATTGCTTCTCTTCTTGCATTACTAGTTGCTATATACTCTTCTTTAGATGTACTCTATTCTATGGAGCCTGTTTCTTTCTTGACAAAGATATCATAGTTGAATCTAACATAATACAGTAACCAAAAGTACTATTCTGGTCCACCGAGCTCCCATCCCAGTCTGAATCAGCATAACCATGAAGTAATAGTCCTCCACTAGAAGTGTATCTAATTCCATATGCAATGGATCCTCTCAAATATATGGGGACATGTTTAGAAACAATCCAATGTCTGTCTCTCGACTCAGACAAGAATTGACTCAAGGCGCTTACAACAAAGCATATATCTATCCTTGTATGGATCAAATGCATCAAGGATCCAATAACTTTCCTGTATAGATGGGTCCACCAAGTCAGATTTAGAATATGACTTATGTAACTTATTTAGTTAGATACGATGGATGGATTTACAATCTAGCATACCAAATTTCTGTACTATATCAACTGCATATTTTTCTTGAGAAAGGAAAATTTCATCTGACTTTTTCCATACCTCCAAACCAAGGAAGTAATGCATGAGTCCAATGTCTTTCATTTCAAATTCAGAAGTGAGCTCCCTCTTACACTCAACTATCAGTTGTTCCTCTCCAGTAAGGAACAAATCATCAACATATAGAACCAAAATTAGGGAATGATTTTATATTACCTTGAAATATAGGTTGGGATTAGTTGTACTCTTGGAGAAATCTAAGCTCTGAAGGTAACTGTCAATTCTCGCATACCAAGCCCTTGGTGCATGTTTCATCCCATAAAGTGATTTCTTTAAATTTGCACATATGTGATTGTTTACTTTGAACCAAGAAACTCTATGGTTGTTCTATATATACATCTTTCTCAACTTGACCATTGAGGAATGCAATATTTATATCCATATGGTGAAGTTTCCAACCTAGAACTAAAGCGATGTATATGATGGTCCCAATGGAAGTGTACCTTCTAACAGGTGTGAATGTTTCATCATAGTCAATACCTTCCTTTTGAGAAAAACCACGAGCCAAAAATCTCTCTTTGTATTTCTCAATACTTCCATCATCTGCATGCTTTACTTTGAACAACCATTTTGAAGTAACCACAAATTTTCCTTATGGTCTTGGAACTACTTCCCATACATCATTTTTCATGATGGATTGATATTCTTCCACCATGGAATATTTCCATACTTTCTTCTTAGCAATATCCTCATAGATGGTTGGTTTTGCATCGCTAATCTGAGCCATAAGAGCCACATTATCAACCTGATCCAATGGATCTTCAAGTTCCTCCATATTTGTATCTTGTTGTGATTCTTTAGATTGCTTAAATGCAACTTCTTCATGAAAAGTTACATCCCTTCTTACCTCAAAATATATTTGGCCTAGAACATAGATTTTGTAGGCCTTGGATGTTTCATTGTACCCAACAAAAATTCCTTTCTTCCCATAAAGATCCATCTTAGTTCTCTTCTCTTTCGACAAATTGTTGGACATTGTTAGACATACTATGGATTACATCCATAATACTATTGAGCACCCATACTAGGGACAATGGTCCAATTATAATTTTCGGGACTCTAGTGTCCGGGGAAATGGCCTGACTCAAATGAACATATCCGATGAGTTCCCAAAACCATGGAGAATAACCCATCCTAATAATAAATGACTCAAAT
>JASDQU010013109.1:0-16976 GCA_032191745.1 Picea mariana | reverse complement strand
TGAAATATATATTCACATGTATTCATGACATTATTGGTAAAAAGTATTTCATCTATTTATTTATTTTTTTAAAGTTTGATGGGTTTTTGATAAGTTATGATTTAATTGTTTATTAAAATAATCAAAAAGTTGGGAGTAAGAAATAGCATTGAAAACCTACTGACGCGGGCGAGAGTGGTCTTACACCTCCAACTCACCTGCTCTCAGGATAGATCAAAATTCACCCTGTGAGCCGAAGCGGCTCTTTAGATTCGTCCAATGGAATCCCTATGCAAAAACCCGATCCACAGGTCCTTTCAAATTCCCCACGGCTCCCTGCACTTAACCGTGGTCTTCCCCGACTCAGTTTCAAGTTTCGGTGTTTCGAGCTTCCTGCTGTCGAGAGTCATTGTCCTCTCGATTCCCTGATCACCGATGCGCGCCCCTTCTACCTTGTTTTTTGGTCCATGTGACCTACCCGTATATGACCGCAGTCATACTCTTCATTGGGGTTTCGGACTTTTCGATGCCAAATTACGAACGTCCTCAAGACTCGTGATTCTCCGATTCCCGACGTGCCTTTTTCACGCTAGCCCTCCTGGCTATAGGCCTTGGCCCATATGACCGTTAACCTGTGACCACGGTCTTATCCCCGTTGGGTCTACGGGATTTCAAATGCTGCAAAATACTTACCAGTGGGTTTCCTGATTTCTCGAAACCCGACTCTCCGGTACGCTGACAACTGGCCCTTCACGATGGCACTGTCCTCCTCCCCTGCTGTGATGACAGCTGGCTCCCACTACGATGCCTTTCCTCGGCCCTGATGTGCTGACAGCTGGCCCCCATTGATCGAGGTATCGCGATTCACGATTTCAAAAGGCGTAAATACCACGTCCACGGGATTCCCGATATCCCGATGGGCCAAACGCCGATGGACGGCTTCCTTGTCAGGACTTTCCCAATGATGCTGATCTCCTCCACGCATCCCTTCCAGATGGACGGTCTCGATTCCTCCGAGATTTCGAGTCTTGTGATGTCCCGTTTCCTTCGATCTCAAGAACTTCGATTTCCCGAGTGTCGATATCCCGATCCTTTGATGGATTTCTGACACCTGTCTTCCCCAACGGACGACTCAGATGTGTTCAGGGCAATTCCCCTTGAAAATCCCCGATCTCATGTTCACGGGAATGTCGATTTACCGATGCACCAAAGTACCGATGGCGCTCGATCTCCGCCACGTGTCCTCTGCCAACGGATGGCCCAGATTCTCTCAGTGTTTCGAGACTTGGAATGTCTCGATTCCCTTGCCCTCAAGAATCCCGATTTCCCGAGTGGCTAATATCCCGACGGCTAATCCTCGTGCATCTCCTACCCAATCTGACAGATGGCGGGTATTTGTTGTAGATCTGACGGCTCAGATCCTTTCTCCCGCGCACCCACTCCTGCGCTTAAACTCTACGTGCCTTCTCCCAATCCAATGGCTGACGGGATTTCTGAATGAGATCCAACGACTGTCGATCTCCTTCTCTGTGCGCTTCTCTTGAGCTCCTCCTGGACGTAGAAATCAATGATCTGGATCTCTCTCCTGTCGATCTGATGGCTAGCACTGCTCCTCCTGAGATTTTGCGTGCTTTCTTCCTTCCCTTGGAAGAAATTCCAAATATTCAAAAGGCCTCGGCCTGTGTTTAATTCCTCCTACGAGATCTCAACTTCGAGTTCGCCTCCGCGTATGAAAACGTTGTCCCCCCTGAGCTTTGGGAACTTTGAACTCTCCAAAGAGTTCTTCAGCCACTGCACTCCTTGCGGTCTGATTCTGTGCGTGAAAGGAACTGTCACTCCTGAGCTTCTCAACCACTCAGACCCCTAAGGGATTTTATCTTTCTTCTCCCACAGATGGAGAATATGGACGCACTCCTGGCTATCTTGCTCAAGAAACCTCTTGCTGAGTATTTCTGGGTTTTCAGCAACCCAGTGAAGATCCTTCAGTGGATACTTCCTCCAGCTCCAGAACTCAAAGAGTTCTTATCTCTTGTGCCTTCCTGCACACAGTCTCAATGCCCTCCTGGCAGAGTATCTCAGAATCCTCAGTGATTCTGGTCTTCCTAAAGAACTCACAGCAGAGTCCTTCCTCAAATGCACCGCAGCGCATACGCTCAATGCCCACTTGGCAGAGCTCTACAGAACTCCTCAGAGATTCTATCTTCTGTCTGAACTCACAACAGAGTTCCTCCAACTACATCTTGTGCCTATGCTCAATGCCCTCTTGGTAGAGCCTTTACAGAACTCCTAAGATATTATGTCTGCAACTGCGTCTTCTCCCACACAGCCTTGCCTCTAAGGTATTCAACAACCTTGAGGTATTCCTCCTGAGTTGTTGACTTTAGTTCCTATGCCGCAACACGTCTTTCTCTGAACCCGCAGTATTCAGAAGTGCATCCTCAGTGCATCGGTATTCAGAGACCGCAGTACTCTGTCACACCCTCCTGGCATGAAACCTCAAAGACCTTCACTTGAAATCACACAAAATCCCTGCAAATGCACTAACACACACATTCACAACAAATGAAAGAACACACACACAGACATCCATATAACACAGAATATCATGCAGGAAAAACTGCTTATGTTTATATTAACAATGGTAAATGCATGTAATTACAATGGTGTTCCTGAGCTCTCTCTGCCTCCTCTCTTCTCTCCTATCTAACTACTAGAAATGAGATCTCAAAATCTCTTTTACCTGAGGGGCTCATCAAGCGCTTCCCTCCAAGTCTACCTACTCTATTCAATTACAATAAATGGTTGTCTAGTCCAGCATCTGGATCTAGATCTGAGCCGACCTAGCATTAAAGCCGATCTTATCTACAGCCTGCATAAAGGCATGGCTTCCATTGCTCACCAGCCTAAGCATTTAATTACATTCAATTTCAAATTTGAATGAGGACTACGCCTCTCTTTTAGCATGCGATTTGAATTCGCTAGCATGGCTGGATGGTTGGCCGACGTGGAGAGATGCACCTGCATCACCTACATAGTTTGAAAATGTTAGAATTAGAGTTTCTAATATGAATCATTAAGAAATTGGAAGTAAAATTTTATGAGTCTTGAGTTAGTAATGTGAGAGATCTATATTTGTAAGTTTTTTATTGGAAGTAGAGCATTTCAAGAAGGAACAAGGTGACATATCTCTAGTTCTTATATTTTATAAAAATTCTCAATGAATAATGAAAATATTTGAATAAACAATGAAAATGAATACAAATTTCAAAGACATATTTAAAAATATAATGATCTTATGACTATCAAGTAACATGCTTGATAATCTTAAGTTAAAGCTCAAAAAACATATAATAAACCACATTCTTAAAAAAAGAAGAAGTAAAAGTGTTCTTTAATATCTTAATGCTATTTCATATGTTTAATAAATTAAATCCATGAACCATGGTAATATTGATCTCTGATAATTACTATAAAAAAAATGAAAATTAAGGTATACAAATTGATTTATGAGCTAAGATATATAGTAATACTCTTATCAAATTTCATAATTAGTTTTTTTGGGACATATTATATGCTTTATTCAAAATAGGAATTTGAGGAAGCCAAAAATTTATAGGGACATAGTTCCAATTCATTTGAGGAACTTTCAAGATTTTTGATTGCTTCGAAAACTTCAAAGTCCCATTGATATGGAGAATCTTAAAACTATGCTTGAAACATCTCAATTTTTGCCAAATTTTCTGCTTAAAATTTTTCCAAAAAAGAAATTGTTTCTAATAATTTTAATCTTATCTTATTTTTTGGTAATATTCGTAGAGAGTTAGGAATGATTTTATACCTTGTAAACATTAATTTAACAAATAATAAACTTGTAGAAAATTGCTTTTTATATTCATAACAATGGTATTATTGGAAGCATTCTTATAGAGTTGGTTGAACTAGCTTCATTGATGTACTTGGACCTATCCTCCAATCATCTTGAAGGTATCATTCCTTCCAATTTGTGTAAAATTTTGGGTCTTGATTTCACAAACTTCTAATTGACTATCTATGTCTTTCAAAAATGTATTTTCTTGAATCCTCCTTGAACAAAGGTGTTGAATGGGGTGTAACTAAAGGGACTACATTTTTGTTCCATTTCTTGATATTGGTAGTTGTAAGGTGGAGAATGTTGGGATAGAAGTCTTTGGCACAAAATTTGGAAAAAAATAGGCTTAAAGATCCTCCTAAACTGAATGATTATCATTTTCAAAAGAGACAAAGGAGCCTCCCAATATCAACCTGACAATGTTTGAAAGGCCTCTATTGTGCCTTATCATAATTTATATTCTAAAAACAACTCACAATTTCAACAAAACCAATATTATTGGGGATGGTGGGTTTGGCACTAACCACCAACCTAGATCCATCCTAAATTTGGATCAACCAAGAATTGAGAGGGATCAAACCCCTTGAGGTGAAAAACTATTTTTAAAGTGAAAAACTTGAGTAAAGGTTTGCATCTCAAGGGATTTGATCCCTCTCAATGCTTGGTAGACCTGGATTTAAGACAGATCTAGTTTTAATTGTGGGGGGTCACGTGAAAATTGTAGATGGTCATCATTATGTATATGTATATGTTTGAGATGAATTTGATCATTTGAAATTTATGAACTATCATTTATAATATAGCAAGTACTATAAAAAAGGCCACTTCAAAAGTTACATGAGGAATAAGGAGAATAGTAATAAAGTAACAATGTTGAATGATGAAAATTGTGAATAGTAATAAAGTAATAGGATGTATATATAATCAATAACAAATAGATTGTGATCAATATGAATCCATCTTCTTCAAATGTTCTTATATCCATACCTACTATCTATCTTCTTAAACTTTTATTATAATCACACTTGCTAGTTTTTCTATCTTTTCATATCAATCATATTAAAAAGAAGGTTGAAACCAAAGACCATTCAAACTTTAACTCGAGATATTGCAGTAAATGTCATACCATGCCTATATTGCTTCCCAATATTAATAGTATCTTTCTCCAACTTTAATCGTTTTTTCTTATGGATTGTTAATCCCCGAGTGAGTTTCAATGGAAGTTGTTTTTTATCACGTCTTTCAATAGGTGGGTGGTTCTAAGGGTAAACTTCCAGGGTTATATACAATTCCATATGTTATATATAAGCATCACCATAGCTCCAACTGCAATAAGTAACTCAAGTTCCAAGTCTCTCTCATCTGTTTCCATAGAATAATTGCTTCTTATTCTTGTAGCAACACTAGCTGCAATGAGAAAATATAGTTATCTTAAACAACACTTATTATGAATTTTTACATCATTGCTTGTCACAAACAAATGTATGCTCTTATCAAATGAATCTTTTGTGGAAGAAGCCAAGGAAGTATATATACGAGTCATAAGAAATTTCCACTCTTCCACAATTAGCATTGCATCCCTAACATTCATCAACAAATAAAAAAACATTTTTTCTTGTGCCTTTGTCCATCTTGCCAAACCATAGTATCAAGGGTCACAATTGTTGTGAATGATTTCCATAATTATTTTGAAAAACCTTTAATATATTTAATATGTTTTGGTGATGTCATAGAAACATATTTAACCTCTCAAGGAAAACTAATGGTGTGTCCTCTATATTTGTATTGCTCACATATTGAATGCATAGCCTACAAAATTGGACTTGTGCATGCTATCAACATATCTACAACTTGTATAAGGATTGCAAGGACTCGAGGTTGTGATCATGGATCCATATGGTTTTTAGCTAAAAATTTGTGATGAGTTCTCTCTCTTTTACATCTCATGGACATTGGACCTATATTTGTATTCACTACCTAAACTCTGGCATAAAAATCTTCATACACATTATAGGTTTGAATGTTGACCAAATGATCAATCCTATCAAGAAATTTTCGATGTGCAATATTCAAATCTTCAAGTACCATGCTCATTTATTATCCTCAATTTGAATTTCTTCAACAAGGACTATCTTAGCAGTTTGAATTTATTCATTTGGGACTATATCAATATTTCTTGCATCATTTTTTCAATGAGAATTAGAGGTTGAGTTTGGGAATAGATATCATGTAAACTTATGTTTTCATGGGATTATCTTTTTCTTCAAGTTCTGCATCTGGTACTATGATTATATTGGATCAATTATGTTTTCTTTTTTGACATGCTCTTTGTTGTCTAGAATTTTGTTTTCTCTGTTCTTTTTGTTGATTAGTAGTCATTTGTTGTGCCTAAAATTGTCGATATGCTTTTTGTCTTTTTAATTTTTCTTTTCTCTATTCTTATTGTTGGTTAGTTGTCATTTCTTGTGACTTTCTTTCTTGATATGCTCAAGTTGTCATTCATAATTTCTTTTTCCCTATTCTTGTTGTTGGCCACTTGTCATTTGTTGAGACTTTCTTTGTCAATATGCTCTTTGTTGTTCACTTTTATTTTTTCTTTGATCTTCCTTTTGTTCATTAGTGATTTACTCTAGCTTCTCCTTGTTTTCTAACATGTTCTCTTGTTTGTATTCTTACATCCTCAACATGTACACAATTTTTTTCTCATCATGAGAAGACATGATAGTAATTGAAACCATGTATCAAAGAGAGGAAACATTGAAATCAATGCAAAAGACACTGAAACCATTCATGAACACTAAAATATATTTATTTCTTTGTACATCATCATTTTTCTTATTATTATTATGATATGACATATTTCTTTGAATTATTGTATATAATTGAAACCCTATATCAAATAAATGACATCATGAACAAAACATTGAAATGTAAGAAACACATTGAAATAAGTGCAAGAAGCACTGAAACCAATGAACTTACATTGATTTCAATCAATGCAACATACACTCAAACCAATGCATAAATATATGTAAAGCTTGCTAATTTAAACATAAATAAACAAGGCCGCATAGCTCGAAATACCTGTTTCCATTAGGAATAAAAATTAAATAAAACACATACATTATCACAAGCACAAACATATCATTGAAGAGACTTTAACCAAAATTTCCTTGGCTTACTACGTCATATCAAGCTATGCTGGAATTTGCCTTGGTTTGTTGGGTCAAATTAGATCATCCTGGTTCTAATCCAAATTTTAATGTTTTGAATGGATTATGAAATTACCCCAAAACCTCTAAGTTGCATATTTAAATGGATAAAATTATAATTTTGTTATAAATTTTAAATTTTAACAAATTAAAAAAAAAAACATGAAAAATCGAAAAAATGTACATTTTAATCAACATTTAACCAATACCATTCTAATCTCACTTACCTTGATTACATTCTAATTAAAATTCAACTTAACTCAAGTCATTTGACTCTCACATATTGATTTATTAAGTTGGGATAAAGTCAAATTGATTTTTTAAGTTGAGTAAAGTCAAATTATGATTAAAGATAATGACTTATTTATTTTCCATCTTCCTATTACATCTTTAAATAAATAAAATTATAATTTTATTATAAATTATAAATTTTAACAAATTAAAAAAAAAAAAGAAAAAAGAAAAAACTCTACATATTAATCAACATTTAACCCATACCATTCATATGCCACTTACCTTGATTGCATTCTAATTAGCATTCAACCCAAGCCATTTTTGTGAAACATACTTTGACTTTTTAAGTTGGGTATAGTCAAATTATGATTTATGATCGTCGACCATTTATTTCCCATATTCTTGTAGTTCAAATACATGGATTGACAATTTCCGTGTAATGAAAAAACAACAAAATCCAATTTACTTAAAAAAAACTTATAAATGAGGATTTTTTTTTACAAAGAGCATTAATTCACTTAAGCATGCAACAATTGATGCTCTCTGATCATGTTGCATGCTCCGGTCATTGTAAAATCAATACTTATAAATATATAATTATTTTAAAATTTCAAGAATTATGCATTTATTAAATAATTTTATTTATTTATTTTGAAGTAAATGATTGAGGACCGATTTTAGGAATTGCAAACGTTGAAGGAGTAACTGCGATGATGCATCGACGGACCTTATTTTCATGGAGAACGTCCCACTCCAGCCATCCCTCACATGATCTCACAGGATGGTTGGTAAACATTTATTGCTACATGAAAATGCAAATAAGGGTCAAGGTTGGAATTTCAAATTTATCCTACTTGTCAAGTGAAAATTTGATGACGGTCATTTGTTTGTCATACTTGTCATTTTACGTTTTAAGTGAATTTATAAGTGTCAAATTATCTTGTGTTGTTATATGTAAATTCGACTAGATCAATTAATGGATATTCAATTAACCATTAACACCTAGGAGTCACACTAATTAAATTTAAGGGACTAGGAGTTTGGAGCTAATTAAGTTTTGTTTACTCTTATATTTAATCCTCCAACAAACCCTTGTCCAACCCCTCTTGAGTGTGCGCCTAGGTAAGTGTTACATGTTATATCTATAGTAAACCAAGTACTGAGAATTTATGACGGGTATGTTATAGAGTGGAACGTCAATATGACGGGGTAAGATTTTTTATGTCGATAAATTTTGACATGTGGATTTTTTATCCACATGTCAAATCTGTTTAAAAACCAAAAAAACATCTTGTGGGACGTCAAATTCTAGTCCTGATAGGGGCCACTTAGACTCACATGGGATCGTGACTTGTGGGCATTAACTATCATGTTGTGTGGGATTGACAAGGTTCTTGCTAAGGAGCAATTCGGGTGGTTCTGCTACTTTCACAAATGGGTATTTCAGAGGAAACGAAAAACGCTTTGAATTTTAGGGTGTTTCTGGTATTGGTTTTGTATTATTGGAGTGGAGAGGGACTTGAGTTGAGGGGATGAGGTTTGCAAGTGAAGGAACCATCACTAGTGGTGGTTGGGTTGTGTCGGGGTGGTGGTTTGGGAATTTTTTTTTATTGTATAATTATTTTTTGGTGTTGTCTAACTGTTCTATGAAATAGTTTTTCGTTGGAATTTAGTGACATAAATCTGCATGAAAGCATTATATTTTGTTGTTTAAAATTCATTTCTGAATGTAGAAATGGATTTACTATAATGAATAACACCAAGAGCACTTGAAGTATACATAAATAATCACTAAAATATGTGGATCTAATAATTTCTCGTCAAATTTTAGGAAAATGTCCTTGAAAAACATTATTGGAAAAAAGACATTTCGTAAAACATTTAAACTACGATGTTCTTTTCCGGGTCCAAATGTTTGAAAGTGAAATAGGGAATTTCATGTCAATCGAAATCCCCTAAGGATATTCATGGACAAACCCCCAAGGATATTGAAAAGTACTGGAAGTAGAGAAAGTAGGTCGTGTTTATTATGCAGTGGGAACGCAAAACGAAAAATATGATTCAAACATTCTAGTATTATATAATCTCGTCAATTTCCAGAAGGTTACCATCACTTAATATAATCTCATCATTTTTTTATCACTACATGATAACATCTCTTCCATATTGGATTATAGAACCCCTCTTAACACAAAAATATTATGAACCTGAAAACAAAAATTAACCTTACTCTTTGTGAAATGTTTATACATATTTGAAATTGCATTATATATTTATGGAGATGCAATGTTTTATAAGCATGCAATGTTTTAGTAATATGTTATAATGTTTGGCCACTGAAATGATTTTTGTTCCTTTTATCGACAATAATCCATTGGGAAGACATAAATACATAGTAAACCATGGTGTGAGATTTGAACTCTAAACTTTATCAACTCAAAATTGAACATACTTGAATTTTTTTTTTCTCCAAAACTAGATGTAATGAAAGTTTGAAGTATAGAAAACTTTAACATTTTGTTCCAATTTTTTTGTATCTAATGCTAATGAAAAAACATATAAAATGAATCATTGAAAACAGAATAATTGAACTTCCCCAAATTTATGTCTTCCCAATAAAAGATGAATTCTCATGGGGTTTGTGGGACTTTCAATCTATCTTGTTATAAACAAATCATTAAGTGAAAACAGTTTTTTGCATTTGACTTCATTTAATCCAAATTCTAACAACACAACACAAATGGAAATGTTTTTTTGTTGGGAAACAGAAGCATAAACTCAACAAGATTTAATGGAAAATACAACACAACAACAATCACACACAAAACACAAGGATTTATGTGGTAAGACTCTTTAAAGGGAAACATACACGGGGTAATGATAATCAATATTCTTATTGATCAGGGGAGAATTACAACATCCAAACACATGCTTACAAATCTCACACTCATCCCACACTGCACATTTTCCTCTATGCACATGCATAGATATATATCATCTATCAAATAGTTAGACAAACTGATCACTTTAGTGTGGATGTATCCATATTCTATTTTTAGTTGTTTAGTTAACGACATAATACTAGGAGTCAAGAAATCCACCCATATCTAAAAATCATGGGATTTTAGTTGGCACATTTCAACAATATCCACCTGGACAACAATTTACATGATATACCATGCCCAAATTTATTCATCACCTTTCCTGTCGGCTAAGAGAAGCCAAACACCATCATAGCTCCACAACTTCTATAGCAATATTGTTACGTCAACATGCATGCACGATTTTTTCTAGTATGGACCATTATGCCTCCATCAATAATTTGTGTTATAAAATGATGCATTGTCCCATTTTGATACACTGGACTGAGTCAAATGCACAACGATTTGACCACCACAAAACATCTCATCATGTACATGTCCAAACTTACCCAATAGATCCTTGCATTCTTTCAAGACATAACCTTAGGCAGGTCTACTCTTGTCCAAATCTCCTGAATCATAACCATAAACTAAATCACTGCAACAAGTGTAGGTGATACTTGTTCTTCTGCTCTTCTAAGATACTAAAGAATCCATTTCCATTCTTTTCACCTAGTTTTCCCATGTGTCCACTAACAACACCAACTGCATGTGAAATACTTGAACATTCCCATCGCAATCATCAACACCCATTTCCATGCTCTTCGCCTGGTTTTTCCATGTGTCTAATGAAAACACCAACTGCATGTGAAATACTGACCATTTCATTGCATACATGAAACTTCCTACTAACATACAATACACAAGACATATAACCGTTTTCTTCTTCATTAGTTAGGTGTAAAATTCCCTCTTCGTTACGACAACATACGACACATAATGAGTGCTATTTTTTTTTTTCTACAGGAAGGTAATAGTAACCACCCCATCAAAGGATGAACAAAGCAACGCGCAAGTAATTAACAACCACCGAACACTGGTGGCCTTCTGTTGTGCACTGTAAGGTACTATTCTAAAAATTTTAGCATCTTCTTGTAGGGATCTGTTCATTGACAAATTCTAATTTTCTTAAATTAAAATAAGCAAATCCTCCATTGTGAATCTGACGTAGACTCTCCAATCGTAGTTTAATGATCAACTACCATAATTCAAGTTTATTTTCCTAGACTCCATTCTTCCCATTCCTATGTACTCTTGGTCAAGTTGAATCCTTTCACTCTGAACTAGAGTCTTGAAGTATTACCTCACTTTTCAAAACAAACATTCATGCTCCAATTTCCATCTCTACACACAAGGGTTTGACAGCTCCATTTAAGACTCCAAGAGCCTTATCATCATGACCATTATCTCTTCTAACATTTTACATTCTTTTATCCACTTGAAAAAATCATTAATTCCCCAAGATTTCAAATTCCAAAGGCAATCTAGTAATGAATTCACCTGGATTTGTCCTATAAATAACTTCTATTATCATGGTACACTGCTACCCAACTCAATAATAATTGTAATCCAATGAATGAAATAACATCCTACTAGTATTGTGATACTATACCTCCCTTAAGAAAAAAATCTAACCACCCACTAAAGATTAAGCCTAAAGTCATAAATCTATCCTTCCCATTACATTCATTTCTTCTGTTCATGTTTTACTCAACTTATCATCTCCTTTGAAGGTAAAGTCACCTATTCACTCCTTGATAGACTCAAGATTTTCTCTGTTCAAAGGCATGGTATAAACACATTACAGCCACAAGGCATTTACTGGTATCCTAAGCAATACTAACTACTTAAGCCATTAAACTCTTCCAAGGATGATGTGAGTGTGCCCTTTCAATTAAAAGTATAAGGTTGTGAACTTATACCTAAAGTCTCCCACATTTCAAGATTCTTCTCAAGGTTCGAAGATAAACATGACTCTAGCAGAAATACGTCCTTACAAAACCATGTGGACACACTAGGCCTTAGTTGTAGCTTCCATATAACATAAATATATGAATTTTAGTTATTTTTTAGAAGGGTAACAATAAGGGTTTCAATGACATAAAGAGAGAGAGGCAACTACACGTGCATTTGAGTTAATGATGGTAGCTTTCTGCAGTATGATGCCAAGAGTTTGCAATACCTTTGATTCAAACAGGTAAGACTTTTATCGCTGGTGGTAAGGAGATAATCTTATACCCCATCCCTATCAAAATTATTAACAATCGTCATCTCTTAATACAGTTGATGACTAACATTAATTCACTGTCTATTATCCATAACATTGAATATTAACAGGTATGATAATGTCGTCTAGTAACTATCGATTAATGCTGAGTAAAATGATAGTGCAGTGTAATTGCCAGATAAGAATATAATTTTTGTTGTCCAAATGATTATTGTCTATAAAATAATAGAGGAAAAACACAGTCATAGAAACAATGAATGCAACATTGTCCTTTACATAAAGAAACACTATCATTCACCTGCATGATGCTGAAATTCACGAATTCGTTGACCCAGTGTGGATTCACTGTCAATCTATACCCCGCGCCAAGTCGCAGTCTAACCCAGAGTCTAAAATATATGTCAGAAATGCATAAATTCGCAGACTAAAACATACATTAGGTGCACGCATAAATTTTCCATAATAACTCGCTACACTAACTTGAAAATTAAACTCGATTTAATTAATCACTACATAAATTAATTCAAACTCAAATACAATAGCTATAAGAATCGCTATATATAATTTCTATATTAAATTGGAATGAATCGTTGTGAATAAAATGGCTAAATACACAGGATACGTGGAGAGGTCACAGTAACGCCTACAAAATGTGGACTATTGCCAAATCGACGTGCAGTTGAGGTATTGATGTGTAAATACATACTATGGGTGAAATTTAAATGTTGGAAAATGGATCGTTGTCCAGTGAATCGCGGTGTGAAACATATTTTTAAAAGAAAATTTTAAGAAGGGCGAAGAAAATCGCTAACTAGTGAATATAAATCACTGACCATACCATATGTGAAATCGATATGCGTTGTCCTTAAATTTATGTCAAATGAAGTCACTATCTATCTATGCCAACACAAACATGCAATAATTAACTCACTACATTTATTACTATCTATACTTGATGTCTATAACTTACTATCAATGAAATGGCTAACCAACCATAATAAACGTCAGTCCAAATTTGCTATCACGGTCTAATAAAAGAAAAATAGCAGAGTTAACTCACTATGGGAAAATGTCGAGGTAAAACACAGTGGTAAAGAGAAGGTTAAATTCACTGTTTTTGATTGTACAAATAAAGGATAATCTTGTAGGGTAAACTTGCCATAAAAATATTAAAACACAGAGTACATTCGCCCTCCAACATACTAAATCTCAGAGGAAGAAATTTGTGGTTGAATTCTTGTCAAAAGTTGCAGGGCTATAAAAATGCAGAGAATAATGCCATCAAATAAAAAAAAACATAGAGTGAAGTTGCCAGGAAGATATTACAACGCAGGGTTAATTTATTTAGCAATATAAAAAAACACAGAGTTAAAAATTTTGTGGTTGAGGGTGTCAAAATGAAGAGAATACTAAACACATATTTCAGATGTCGAGAACGATTAGGACATAGAGGTGATATAACATGTAGAGACCAATGCAAGGGGGAGATAAAATCAAAGATAAGAAGGGGTAAACAACTGGGCAAACACATCCTTTTCTCATCATCCACACACATAAAAGTAAGGCATTAGAATCTATAGGTCGCTATGCACTGAAGTGACGACCGTCAATTCAACTCCTGGCCGACCACTCAGGTGTGGACTGATGAACTAGGGATGAGGACGAGGACCATGCATAAAATTTTCATAACAAACAATTAAAACCAAAGGAAAACCACAACATGCAGGGATCGAAACCCAAGGGAATCAATCAACAATGAGCTTAAGGCTATGGGAAAATTAAGTTATCAATTAAAATGCTAAGTCACCATTTTCTTTACCCAATTAAAAATCCAAAATTGAAAGCGTGAGGTATAATAAGAATCTACCATGCATAATCAAGTAAGCATACCATATCCCAAGTCGTGCACCCTGAGTCATTGTACTGTGCACTCCATGCAGCTCCCACTTGCCGACCGATGAGACTTCACCATTACCTCCCAGCCAACACTAGGGGTACTCTTCTTCCCCCTTTTTCCCCCGAGACGCAAAGGGGCCTCACACACTAAAACAGAGAACAACTATCTCCCAACTCGCCTCGCAAGGCCGAGCTACCACTCCTCGCCGAGTTGGGTATCCCAACTCCCACAAGCTAAGTCAGTCAAATCTAAATTTCTGCATCATAACGTTACGCATAACCGAATAGATCCATCATCCTCTTCCTCCCTCATTTATATAGAGTTTCTAAGTCATTTACTTTTCCAAAATCCCATTTAATTTATTGTTCAATAATTTAATTAAGAAAAATCCTCCCTGTACATGTGTCACCCATCCCCTTCATTGCACCATAAATTAATTTCATTAATTAATTAATTACTCCTATTTCCCTCATCCACCTAAAAGCATTCCTAGAATCGCTCCTAGGTGTCCCCATATTCCATTACACATTTTAATGACTTACCCCCTTACTAATTCACTAGTTGAGTTCAATTTAGAAAGTTCTTAAATGCAAGATACCTTACTAAGTTAGTCTTTCTGCTTTTTCCTTATGTTTCTCTTTCTCTTTATGTTTCCCTCTTTTTCCTAGTTTCTTAATTCTTTTAAATTTCTCTCTTTCCCTTTTCATTTAAAACTCAAATTGGCAACTATAAAAAATTACCTTTTTCCCCTTTTTATTTTTAATTAATAAATTTTTAATTAACATATGTAACAAAAACAATTATTTCCCCTTTTTAAATTTTATCCCCCAAAAGATTTTTTTATAGATTAATTGAATCGCTTACCCCCTTCTCGTCACATGATTAATGATTATTATTATTATTGTTTATTTATTTTTATATAACTATATATATTTTTATGAGAAGTGTCACTTAGACCTAGATTTTAATTTTCGAGGTTGGGTGACATTTTATTCGGGGAATTGTTTTTAAATCTTTCTTATCACGTTATTTGTTCTAAGGCCATCTAGGTTTATTCATTTATTAATTAACAATGTGATGTGCCCTTCAGGACGTACTAGGTGCTCCAAGGGTGCCACTCACCTCATTTTTTTCCCTTGCACGGCATGCCCTTCAGGACGCACTACGTGCTCCAAGGGTGCCAGTTGCCTCTTTCCATTTTTCTTACACGATGTGCCCTTCGGGACGCACTACATGCTCCAAGGGTGCCACTCGCCTCTTGAGTGACTTGGTGGACAAAAAAAACCCTTGGAGTCAATACTCTTCCAGGTGATCTTATGGGAGACTAAGGGCCTCTAAGGAATAAGGCCTCTGCCTTATTGCATGCCCCTTAGAATCATCTTGAGCGACTGTAGTAGTCTTCCCTCATGGCATCGTGGGTCTTCTCAAACTAGGTAATCGTTAACCTACAGTTTGAGCCACGACGGGAGTGCTAGTAGGTTTTGGCATGGTTGTTGTCCACACCTCTCCCTCAATGTCTCTGGTAGTCGTGTGTGACCCATCTACTCAACATGTGAGTTTGGTCGACAAGCTATCGTCAACCTCCATCATCAACAAATCATGTTAGAAATGAGATCCATAATCATAACATCTAATCAGATGCAAATATGTCATATATACAACAATAAAACCCAATAGTCCACTCCCTGACTCGATCCAGAGTCCAAGGGTTTCATCGATGCCTCAACATCCTTGAGGTCCAAATCCTACACACTCAGGAGAACCACATCAATAGCACCTGTCTATGTCAATACAGTAAAATAACATGTCATCATATCCATAATGCCTCATAATCATAATCAAATGCCCAATAGTATAATAATTTGGATCACTTGCAAGCAAGTGTCCTCAAAGAATAAGTTCACTCATTGTGCGCAAGAGCAAGATGTTACATTAGGACATAAACCTGAAGAAAACTTACAATGGAAAGTCAAAGATATTTTACCAATTTCACATTATTCATACTCGATTTCCTGAGTATCTTCACCACATACCTATGTTGTGATAACCAAAGATTACCATATTTCATGTCTTTGTGTATTTCCAAGCCCATTATTTGTTTCGATGCTCCTAGATCCTTCATATCAAACGTCCTAACAAACTGAGCCAACCTATTGATCTCAAACATACTTGTTCTTGAAACAAGCATAACATTTAACAAGAAGATAATAAATATACCATAAACACAATGGTTATAATCACTTCTTGTAAAATTTGGCTCACCATGAAGGAATCAAACATCTTGTACCATTGTCTGGTTACCTTAGTGTTGGCAAATACAGTGGACAGAATGTAGTGAATGCTTGTCATTGATGACAACAGTGAGGATGGCAGAATAAGAGATTTGAAGAGGATGGCAGAATAAGAAATTTGAATGTAAAGCTCAGGAGGAACAGCATGGAAGAAGATGCCCACAAAAGCTCGAGATACAGAAGTTTGCGGAGAAGAAGGAAGATGGTGACCGTTGGATCCCATCCAAATTTCTCGAAAGGCCGACAACCGTCAGATCTGCAGAAGTTGCGAGGGAGATAAGCCATCGGAGATTCGAGGATCAGGATTTCAATATGCAAAGTTCACTCGACAATGAAAACCCCGAAAT
>JASDQU010013108.1:216448-228563 GCA_032191745.1 Picea mariana | reverse complement strand
GCATGCAAAAGAGTAAAAAGTGAAACGGTGGTTTCAAACCCATCATCTTGGGTTATTTTCCTATGAACTTGGGAATTAGTTAAATAATTCATTTTCCAATACCATGGGAAAATACCCCAAACCCATGGGTTTGAAACCACCATTTCACTTTTTCGCATGCACCCATTTTTTCATATACTTGTAAACCTATATATATAAATTAATCTTGGAAATGTTGTGTGTATTATAATGTCGTAATATGAAATTAATGAAAACATTGTTCCTTTGACATCACTGTTAAGCACCAACTGAGAAAAAACAATATTCAATTTCTCTATCTAGAACACAAGCCGAGTATATAGTAGTGACATCATGTTGCACACAAGTTCTTTGGATGAAGTAGAGATTGAAAGGTACTAAGGTAGAATATGATCATCCAATATCAATAATTTGTGAAAAAACAAGGGTGATGACTATTTCAAAGTATCTTGTTATGCACTCAAAAACAAAGAATATTTTGATCAAGTATCACTTCTTAAGAGAACAAGTAGCAGAACATAAAGTCAAGTTGGAATATATTGTCACCAAAGGAAAAAATGTGCATATTTTCACAAAACCCCTTCCCAAAGAGACATTTGAATATCTCAAAAGAAAATTGGGAGCAAAAGTCCATTTCATCACTAAGTGCTTAAGGGAAGCACAAGGGGAGCATCTCTTTTCCATTGATGTCAAAGGGGGAGAGTTGCAGACAAGGGCGAATCTTCTCTATGTCTAGTGGATTGTGTTTCATTGCATGATTTCCATCGATGAAAAAGAAGAAGATTGTTGGAATTATTGTCATTGATGTCAAGGACCAATGTTGTCATTAATGACATATTATGACATTACAATACACATGGAATTTCCAAGATTATGCGTGTGTGTGTGTGTGTGTGTGTGTGTGTGTGTGTGTGTGTGTGTGTGTTTACAAGTATATTAGAAAAAGAGTGCATGTGAAAAGGTAAAAAGTGTATTGGTGGTTTCAGACCCATGGGTTCGGGATATTTTCCCATGGCATTTGGGGTATTTTCCCATTGTATTTGGAATTAATTGTTTATTTAATGGACGTTTCCCTTCATGAAGGGTTAAGAAAAAGTATAAAAAGGTAAATTATTGAGATAAAGAGTGTGTGTGTGAAAAATTGATGAGAAAATATTGAATATCATTCTAAAAGGGAAGAGATGTAAAATCAGTTTCAGGTCAACTTGTCATTTTCAGATAACTTATGTTCATGGATGTTTCAAACCTGAAAATTTTAAAGAGAAGGAGGAGAGATCTTGGAGAACCTTATGTAAAAAATTTAGATGTTGGTTCAATGCATTTTCTAAGATATGCTCTATGGAATTTAGGGTTCCTAAATGCTCCTGAAATCAGTTTCAAACGGGGCAGTTTGACATTTTCACTATAACTTCGTTTTTGGGACTCTTTAGACTGTGAAATTTTTACAAAACATAGGATACATACAAAAGTAACTCAGGTAAACATTCTAGATATTGTTTCATTTTACTTTATGAGATATTCTCTATGGAAGTTAGGGTTTTTGAATGGTTTTGAGATCAATTTCAAATAGATCAGTTAGGAATTTTCACTATAAATTCGTTTTTGGGACTCTTTAGACTGTGAAAATTTCAGAACAAAGGATACATACAAAAGTACCTCAGGTAAAACATTTAGAATAATATTTGAAAAAATGGATACATGGCATGTTTTACAAATTTGTGATAATGATATGTATTTATACCCTTTATGTCACTTCCTTTTAACAATAGGGCCGACATGTAGTTTCTGCTTCAATTCACATTGTCATCTTTAAAAATTCATTTCTCCTCAATCGTGAGGATCCACGTGACGTTCCACATACCACCGGAAGTGGCATGCCTTATACTATAGATCCATGGGTGTTGCATATGAATGTGTAATTTCCTTCATGTCTATCTACTTCGATCAACTATGGGGTCCAAAATCCAATGGCTAGGGTTGACATCAATGACTACAACCAATGACTAGGGTTGACGTCAATGACAACAACCAATCTTCCAACAATATCCCCCTTTATCATTGATGGCAACACTCATGCTCCCCCTATCCTCATGCTCATGGTTTCTCTCCCCCTTCGACATCAATGGCAAAGGGTGGGGTTGATCCCCCTAAGTTTAACGGCAAAAGATAACTCTCTTATTTGGGGTTTCTCCCCCTGAACATATAACACTTAATAACACTTCATTTTTATGGTCTCTTTCTTCCTTGGAGATTTTTTCGTGGATCTAGGATGTATATGTTACTTGGTATTCTTGTTGTAGTTGCAACCAATCTTCTCGAACCTTCTTCTTTGATTTTACATCTTTGTGAGTCAAACATGAGAGTATATCCTCGATCACACATTTTACTAGCACTCAGTAGATTATTCTTCAAGTCTTCAACCAATATGAAATTCTTTGATTTTAGATTTTTTATTCCAAGCTCTACTACATTTTTTCCAATTATTTTGGCAAATGAGTCATATCCAAATGCAACATTTCCACCCTTTCTCTTCAAGCTAATGAATTTATCTTGATCCCCAGTCATGTGTGAAGAACATCCCTTGTCTATGTACCATTCATCTTCTTCTTTACATTCTTCAGCGGTCAATGCTATTCAACAATCTTCATTTTTTGGAATCTCTTTCCTTCTCCATATTGTGGTTGGAATATGGAAATTTGGCATAGGAGCATCTTCATTCATATATTTGCAATCTCGTGCTTTGTGACCAAGATAATTACATTTGTAGCATACAATATTTGTGTCCATCAATGGAGAAAATGAATCATAACTTTTGTTGACAAATCCACGATTGTTTCCATATCTTCTATTTACACCATTCCTGTTTCTTCCATAGTTGCTCCTTTCATTGATTCTGCAATTAATTGCCTTATGTCCAAAATTTTTGCAAGTATAACAATGACCAAGAAAGAAATTTTGATACCCGGGAGTAAGTGACCTTCTTTGTGATGTAGTCCATATGGATTCATGATCTACTCTTTTGTAGTTTCCTTCATATTGATTGAATCTTCTTTGATTCCTGAAGGTAGGAGGTCTTCTTGGATATTCATCTCTTTTGTAATCATTCCTTCTTTCTGGTATCTTGGTCCACATCTCATCAACTGTCTGTGTAGAGATTTCTTCAACCTTTTTTTGGTATTTGCATCTTCTTTGTATGAATTTTCACCCATGCATCCAAGATGTGTTAAGTCTTTTGGCACTTGAGAGTTTCTTAAGTTTCTCCTCAACAAGACAACTTCGTGTTCAAGTTTCTCACAATTTTCTTCTTTCTTCATCATTTGGACATTCCTTACTTCTCCTATTCTTCTTTCTTCTTTGAGTAGAGTTTTCAAGGAAATAATTTATTCTCTTAGTTTCTCAAAGTATTCTAATTGTTTCTTCAAGATTTCAATTTTCTTTTCACAACTACCCAATTAACTTCTTTGTTTTCTATGCGTGTTTTTGAGCTTGCTATTTTCAATCTCAACATGCTTCAATTTTTTAAGATTATCATCTTCTTGTTGAATCATTTATGCTTCATGATTTTCTTCTTCTTCATTGGAATTTTATTCTTTAGTATCATCTCTTTCAATCCTTGGATAAGGACATTCAAATTCAACATGTCCTACTCCTTCACAATTAAAGCAAAAGAACTCACCTCTATTTGCTTCTTTGAAATATGATATGATGTAATTTGATTCAACTTCTTCTTATTGTTCTACTGCTTCCCTTGCATAAAATTCTTGTAGCTTGTCCCAAAGATATTTTGATTATGAACATGATCCCACCTTGGATTTTACTAAATCTGTCAATCCATCCAGGATGTTATCTATTGCCAATTTGTTGTTCATTCTTGCTTCCTTTTGAGCTGCAGTTTTTGGTTTCTTCAAAGCATTGTATCCTGAAGCAACTGAGAACCAAACATCTGCCCCAAGATCTTTCAAGTAAGTTTCCATTCTAATACTCCAGTATTCAAAATTTCTTTCATCAAATGGTGGAATCCCATTTGGAATGTTGTCTTCCATTTCTTCTTAGGATCTTCCTTCCAGTGGTTAAATTGTACTGAAGGTAGCCCGCTCTGAAACCAAATGTTGATACTAAGAGGGGGGTGAATCAGTATCAAGTACAATTTAAAAACTTTCTCAACTTATACTTCAACCGGATTATATATTCAATTGTATCCAATGAGCAATGAACAATAGTAGAATGGTTACACCAATACACCATGCACAATATATGAGAAATAATCAATAGTTATTGTTCAAGGGAAGTAATGACTTCCAAGGGAAGCTACAACTTCCCAATATAAAGGGAGGGATAAACCTCCAAAATCAAGATATAATCCTCCAATATCAAGAGAGGTTTGATCTCTCCATCCTTTCCCCTTCCTTCGACCCAAGAATATATGAGAGATAATAAAACTTTACATTAAATTATCACCATCAACCAACCATCACATAGAACCTGATAATGCTTCCTAAGACTTCTTCAACTTCTGCAATTATTCACTTCTTGGAATACTCTGATCTTGTAGATAATATTACTCAATGTATTCTCTAAAATGCCTCCAAGTTTCACTCCTTGAATCCTCCCAGAAAAAGAGTTATAGAGAATATGGTAGACCTTATTCAATTTTGGTTTATTCAGGAGAGCTAACTTGTAAAGAATGCTCCGCGCTCAATATATAACATAAGATTCTGAAATTTGTACACAAGAAATTAAATCTTGTTCTCTTTCTAATGCAATTGGTATCACTTCATTTGGATTCTCTATGAAGATGTTATGACCTTTTTACCCGGAACACATGTTTATGACTAGCTTTAGGACTAGTCAAAAACCCTATCTTCCATAGAGTGTATCTCCAAAATTATAGTGAATAAAGAGATGAAATTTTTACCATATGTACCTAAATATGTATTCTCAATATCCTCCAAATTTCACCATAGGAATCGTTCTAGAAACAAATTTATAGCGAAAATGGTAAGATGACCTCTAAATAACATACCTTAGAACACACCACCAAAAGACTTCATCCTCCCTTGAAATTCAGCCTTCTTTACTTCATATTTCCTCTGAAACTCGACTTATATCTCATTGTTCATTAAAAAACTTGTGTGTGTTTAAATTGAATGTATAATGATATGTATTTATACCCTTTATGTCACTTCCTTTTAACATTAGGGCCGACCTATAATTTCTGCTTCAATTCACATTGTCATCTTCAAAAATTCATTTCTCCTCAATCATGAGGATCCACGTGACATGCCACATACCATGGGAAGTGGCATGACTTATAATATCCATCCATGGGTTTTTTATCTGCATGTGTAATTTCCTTCATGTATATCTACTTCGATCAACTGTGGGGTCCAAAATCCAATGGCTAGGGTTGACATCAATGACTACAACCAATGACTAGGGTTGACATCAATGACAACAACCAATCTTCCAATAGAAGGAATTGTTATATGTGATCTATAAAATTTTGTCTAAAAGTACCCAAAGCAAGAGATTTTCCACTATTGTCGAAGAGCGCAACAAAAGTAGGGTACCGATGCAAATGGAGGAGTGTAGAATTTCCATTTGGAGTAGACGGGTTTGAGTGGCCAAGTATTTATTCGTATTAAACCAATCAATGAAGTGAAGAAAGAAATTTAAATTTAAGTCAAGCCATGGATGACAAAGGATATTAGAAACATGGCATAAAAGAAACATTTCAAAATGTTGAAATTCCAAATCAATGATAGCGATATTTCAAGACCAGTTTGGTCAAGGAAATGGGTAGTGGTTAATTAGATTGCAATGTTAATATTCATTTGGAGTAGTGCATGTTACAACACTATCGATATTGATAATATTGAGCTAAAAATTTTGGACAATATTCTTTGCATAAAGGAAGCAGTTGTGAGATGGAAACACTAGTGGATCAAGTAGTTGGAGATGCAAGATGGCTAGGTGGGGTTGGGGTAGTAGCTTTAGAATAGGGGCCAATGGTGCACAATTTAGTAGAATGGAACTGCATAGGCTAGTGAGGTTCTAGAAGGATTCAAAGATAACCATATACAACAACAACAAAATATAAAATTGATTCATGATCCATACAATAAAGATAAAATGCATGTGCATGGAATATGCATGATGGTATTAATTGATCAATGCATACTAATGGGAATTTTGTGCATATGGACAGGCCTAAACATGAATATGGCATGAGTGTAGACTGATATTAGTCTGTTGATATATATACATGAATCAATGATGATAATATATTTCAATAAGACTAATGATGGATTGTGTATCCAGGAAATTGTTTTATAGAATGGATGGAAACAATGTTGATGATATGCCCCAGATGGGGTGTCAAGTGCTCCACACATCAATCCGAGAAATCAGATCCTACCACTTCGTCCCGAGCTACGTGACAGTACCTACTATCCCTTTGGCCTTTATTACCACCTTATGCACTTTGCAAATATCCATTTTTGCGCACTCTCAACTAAATTCTTTAGTGCGCTTAGAGTCGGTTTCCTGTCATAGCTATGGAGATTGTACATTGTCTAATCCTCTTGTTCTCATGTGCAATTACTCTCCATCATCCCTCTTATGGAGACACCCCTTCCCCCATTTGGTATCTATCTCCCTCTCCTTTCGGCTACTCTTGCACTCTTTCATTCTCCCTGGTGCCTACCTATTTCTCCCTATTCGAATCTCCACCTCACCCTCATATTTATCAGGCTATGCCTTGCCTTCGCGGGAATCCAAAGAGAGGTTCCCTATGGTACCAAAACAGAGCATCCATGGCTAGCAGGCACCCACCCAACTTTGCTCCTACACTTATCTCATCACTTGTCATACACTCAACCCTCATTAGACCAATGTGGTCTTCCACCACTATCCTCGCCATGGGCTTGTCGAGTTGAATGGTTTTACCTCCAGGGTAATTATCTCGACTTTACTCTTGGACATCTCCCAGACCTGGCCTCGACCTCATAGCCAGAATTGGCACGCCCTTCTAGTCCACCACCCTCCACTCCCTCACCACCCCCGTTGCTATCTTCTGTGCCTTCACTGGAGGAATTCAATGCTCAAACACAAGAACTTCAATTTGAAGCGAATTAAGGCCAATCTCTTCTCCAGGAAGACTATGCTTCGTGCCCGCGACTCCGAGATTCGATCTCAATTCTCCAATATTTGGTCTTCATAGTTCATAAGGACATCGATGACCTTCTTTTTCATCTGGAACACCTAGATCAGTGTGCAGAGAAAATCAAATCTCTTCTCTTGACCCTGCTCCGCTCCCTACATTCACCATATTTGGGCACCAATTCCCCCGCATCTCCAGGGGCATTTCTTGCTCCAAAATTCCATGGGGAGGATGAACGAGATGTGGATACATGCACAAAGGATTTTGAGGACAAGAAAGACCAATGCCAGAGGAACCCGAGTGCATGCAAGAACACCAACACCATGACAGTCGGCAGGTGCACAGGTGTCAAAATGCTTGTTTTATTTTGACAAATGTTAGTTATTTCTGAAAGGTTATGTTTAGGCTGTTGGAGTTTAGTATTGTCTAGTTTGTGGGTCTGTCAGACGATAGGATTTTTCTATTTCATAGTACAATCTTATTTTGTTCTACAATATGCATGCATGGATCGGTCAAATCAGTTTCCCCATGGGACAATTCAGAAAAATGTGTTTAATTATCACTAATTTTTATAGTCAAAGTCTTAGGCTGAATTGGTTTCCCTTCGGGGAAACTCAACACATCTGAAACTCGTTCTCAAGATGATACTATAATTTTTTCTCATGATAGGTAATATATAGCTTCTTACTTTAAAAAAAAAAACAATGTTGATGATATGCTTGCAGTATATAAAATACATTCATATGAAGGTAGAGAGGGATGGTAAAAATGTTGATCAAAAGTTGGTGAAGGGAGATTGTGAGATTCTACAAAATATCAAATGATCAGTTAGCATCAAGAAATTTCATAACAACCATTAAGGTATTCATTTGGTTGCTTATGTCACGTGAAATGATGAAGGGAATTGAGATAAGAAATCCCTCATCTAAATTCCCAATATTTGAAATTGATGTAAGGGTAGAGGGTCTTGAGTATACATGTGTTGTGTAATTATTGAATGCATATATGAGAAAATTTAATTACATATTTTGTTATAGTGGTTATGAGGTCATAACCAAGTTGATTGAGGAGACATACTCCTACAATATAAATGAATTTCATTAAGGATGGCCATTTATGAGGCCATAATGTAGTTGTAAATGGAAGGGCTATATCGCCATACAAGTTATCTCCATACAAGTGCTTAATGGTTTTCCCTTGTATAACTGATATTTTGATTGTAACCTCTTTTCCAACACGAGAGAGAACTAAGGGAATTATATTCCTAGTGTTGTGTATGGGTTGAAGAGGAAGGTATATAAATGTTTGGGAAAGTGATTGGGGAAGAGTTGGATGATGAGTTGAGGTTTTGGCTAGACCTTCCAACCAACCATGGTAGAATACATGACATGGATATATGGTATTCTAGAGTCAATTCAAAAATGCATTGTGTAGATGTGGCCATGGGTATTGGCACACTGGTTTTATTTATTGGTAAAAATTGATTGAATTATGAAAAGCTATGTATGTTAGATATTGTTTGTGCAAGGAATATTGGTTTTGTTCCATTTAATATGAAAAATAGTTGGAAGTGATTGAATTTTAGAGTAATATAATTATGAAATCACTTCATGGACTAAATACAAATGTTGTAGTGAAATAATATTGTACATGAGATACTAACAACTTGTTTCATTGAAAGAAAGTTGAGGAAATTGCAAGTAGATTGGTATCCAATATGGAAATGATGTAATCCCATAAGGAAGACTAATATCACTAGATGCAATAGCCAAACATTATGAGAAAAAATATCATGTGTGGGAAATTTGATTTTCCTATATAAATATATTTGAGAAATTAATAATTGAAAATTGTTATGATATGATAACAATTTGTTTGGCTTCATGGAAATTGAGAACATTGCAGAGAGAATGATCTTAGATATGGTAAGGATGTAATCCAATGAGGAAGACTAATATCTACAACTGCAAGAGCCAAACATAATGAGCATAAAACTCATTCTTGGGAAATTTGGTTTTTTTGTATAAAACATATTTGGCGATTGATAATTGAAAATTGTAAGATGATGTCTCATATTGATTATATGCATATGATTAAGATGGGATGAATAACACAAGTTACAAATTGCTAGTGGAATTCTAGCAATAAGATGGAATTTGTATGCACAAGATTGTAAAATGATGTATCACATGAGGGAACTATATAATAGTGAAAGGGATACTTCAGCCTAGAAGCTAAGTACAATCAAAAGAAGTAAGTTATCAGTCTTCCAGAAGAACCAAGTTGTTAGGCCTAATGAGTGAACTCTAGTAAGAGTTGCACTATCGAAGAACCAAGTTTTCATAACTAAAGAGTGAACTCTAGTGTGAGTTGCACTAGAGGAACAAGATTGTTGTTGTTTATCTTTCCTGGTAGTTTTTCCTAGTAGTGAATCCCTTGATATCCCAATAGTGATATTCCTAGTTACATATGCTAGAGAGACCTTGATAAATGAATGATGCAACCCGATGGACTGAGGATAGTGAAGGTGGCACTTTCCTTAGGTCATCCATGATAAAAGAATGGTTCAAACTGATGGACTAAGAGCAGTGAAGGGGGTACATTACTTGGGTTGGGTAGGTCAAGAGAGAAAGAGTTGGTGGAAATCAGGACAATTGTAGGAGAATTCTAGTGGGTTATGTATATTTTTGGGGGATGAGGTGCCTATGTATCTATGTTTTGCATTGGCGTGCCTATGTTTTTATGTATTTTGGGGGCATAGTACCTATGTATTTATATTTAGATTAGAATGCATGTGTGGTGTTGGGCCAGAGAGACTAGCATTACAATTGTATGTACACGATATGGTGTTATGCACTAAGGATAATTAAAAAATAAGGGGGACGAGAATGTAACATCTCCAGTTTGAATCTCCACAAATTATAATGTAATTATATAAATGTGAATTAGGCTAATGACCCAATGTGTTGGGGTGAAGAGTCTGTATTGATTTAATGTGGTTGGGGGATGAATTGTATATTATGAACATTGAAATGATTAATAAAATTAATAATCGTTGGTTGTGATATAAGAGGGACAAAAACAATGGGGGCCTATTATTCCACAAGAGAGATGGGTCGAAGGGGGAAATATTCATGGGTATTAATCCAACCTACATTCCTGAAATTTATTTATCGTTGTCTATAACCTTCTATTTTTTTTTGAGTGTTTCCAAACCCAATCATTAAACTCATGTAAAAGGGTGTATGTGAGGAGTCACATCCCATAGTTATTGGGGAGCATGGTTTGAAGTACAATCATCTTTGGGAAGAGTCAGAGTCAAGAAATAAAGGGAGAAGAAGGGAAATTCATATGCAAAATAGAGAGATTTTTTACTTGCATATTTTGGGTAGGAATCTAGGAGAGGAGTGTTGGGAAGATCACCAACCATGTTGTTTATCAAGGAAACCATTATTCTCTTGTGGTTATGATGGAAAAGAGGCATGTGTTCTTGAAAGAATGGGTTGTAATCCTATAGTGCATTTTCCTATTGAGGAAATGTCTCAAGATCCTTGTGAACACTGTTGTGAGAACTCTTGAAGCCGCTAAGCATTCCTAGAGCCCCTACCTGAGATATTCCTGGCCAACCAAGTGCACCAAAGGCATTGATAAATGAATGGTATAATGAGAGGGACTATGAGAAATTAAGGGGGTACATTCCTTGGGTAGTTTAGGTTGTGGAGAAGAGAGAGTTGGTGTATTGCAATCATTGTAGGTATAGAACTCGAGTTTGGGGGTTATTGTGTATGGAGAGTGGATATATAGAGGGTTGCATCTCCTTGTGGAATCATATCCTTAGCTTGAGGGTGGCCTGTTGTTAAGATAAAATGAACAAAAACAACTATGACTAGGAGGTTCATCCTTCATATGTATCCAGTTGGTTAATTATTAATAGATAAGTGTTTATCTTTTGTTTTTATGTTATTTCACTATGTAAATGTTTTATATGAATCCTAGATATTTTTTCCTTGCTTGAAAATTTTCACTCATGGTTTTTTTATGTTGTTAGATGCTTTTAGAATATGGTATCGGCCAAATGGTTAAATTTTTGTGTGATATGTAGCTGGTAATCTATAGGAAATTAATTCAAAAAAAATCTTAATTTTAATGTGTTTTTGGATGTAATGTTCCTCAGTTGGACTCGGGTATGTTACAAAAGAGAGAGAGTGGTGGGGTGAGATAAATATAGAATGGGAGAGAAGGGGAGAGTGAGAAAAAGAGTGTGAGTGAGTGTGAGTGTGAGAGAGAGGGAGAGGGAGAGTGAGAAAAAGAGTGTGAGTGAGTGTGAGTGTGAGAGAGAGGGAGAGGGAGATAGAGAGGAGGGGGTAGAGAGAGAGAGAGAAGGGAGGTAGAGACAGGTAAAGAGAGAAAAAGGGGGAGCAGAGAAGAGAGAGACACATGGAGAGAGAGTGTGTTATTGGAATTATTGTCATTTATTTCAAAGGAATAATGTTGTCATTAATTTCATACTATGGAATTAAAATACAAACAACATTTCCAAGATTAATTTATATATATAGGTTTGCAAGTATATTAAAAAAGGGGTGCATGCAAAAAAGTAAAAAATGAAATGGTGGTTTCAAACCCATGGGCTTGGGGTATTTTTCCATTGTATTTGGGTTTGAAAATACCCCAAGCCCATGGGTTTGAGACCACCATTTCACTTTTTACTTTTTCGCATGCACCCCCTTTTTAATATACATGTAAACCTATATACATACATTAATCTTGGAAATGTTGTGTGTATTGTAATGTCATAATATGACATTAATGAAAACAATAGTCCTTTGACATCACTGCTAAGCACCAACTGAGCAATAAACAATCTTCAGTTTTTCTATCCACAACACAAGTCGAGAATATAGCAGAAACATCATGTTGCACACAAGTTCTTTG
>JASDQU010013108.1:170340-193003 GCA_032191745.1 Picea mariana | reverse complement strand
CAAAAACTATTTTTTGCTACTTTTGACCAGTCGATTTCTGGGAAGGATTCCGGGCAAAAGGAGATGGATTTTTAAAATCCAAGAGAGTTTTTTGTTTAACATGGGCTGAAGAAAAAAAACCTCTCTCATTGTTTTCACAGGTTTTGCTAGTTGGGAGAATCGAAGCCATCGTTCAACCCATTTTTTCAGGTTTCCGGTTTTTACTGTTTCAGTCCTCGGGAGCTTTTTCGGCGAGTTGGAGATGAATTAGGAAAAACCGAAAGAAGTTTTTATTCAACATAGACTCATATAAAAAAATTTCTCTCGGTTTGTACAGAGACCTCTCATATTGGGAGAATCGAAGAGATCACCGGACCCAATTATTCAAAATTCTGGGGGGCAAAAAAATCAAAGGACAGATGGCAAAAATTAGGTGATTGTACATAGAATTTGTGGAGATGATTTCAATTCCTTTCCAGATGTCAGTGGAATAAAAACAACGTAACATAAGTCAAGGACAAATCACAAAAAAATCCACTAAGTTAACATCAGAAATTCGAATAGATTCACAAAATCCCTATAATTTGTACTCTGAATTTCAATTAGATTAGAATAAACCCTGCTCATTTATGAAAGGGATTTGTAAATAAGTTATAAATAGTTTTGATTTCAAAATATCTAGGGTTGGTTCCAGTTTGTAAACATTGGCTTCCATTGGGACCTGCTGGGAGATATGATAAATTTTGTCCACAGGAAACTTTTTGATCAATTTACAGTAATATAGAGCAATGTTATAGGATTCTTGTGTTTATTTCAATGGTGAAGTTTTTCCCCTGATATTTTGTCTTTTCCTTTTAATCATTTTGATTTCTACATTCTTGATTATTCCAATAAGATATAGGAAATAATTTGTTTGAATATACACTCTGTCACTGAATTTGGAATAATTTCTATGTTTTTTACTGAAGATCAAAGACAAAATTCTTCAATGCTGTGTTTTTTATTGGATCTATAAACCTTTTTGTCTCCTCCATGCATCAAATTTATAAGGATCCATTGAATTTTCCTATCTTTCCCTTCAACATTGGCCTACTAAACCTTCCTTGATTAAATTAAGTTGCGTCTCCACTACCCAATGGCCCATTTTTCTCCTGCTCCAACCAAACCATTTAAAAACCAAATACCAATATATCATAACTAGCCTAATACCTCATCTCGACAAATTTAAATCATACAAAGAGATCCCTCTCGGAGTCTTGGAGGGATATATCCAAGACTTGAAGTGGTTTTGTGGTTACCCCTTCCGGTTTCCTCCTCAGCCTGGGAAATTATAGGGCATTAACAGGGGTATTGGTAGAAGCTAATTTGGGTATGACTATTATGATCTATCATAATTTCACCCTTAATTGGACTTCGTAATATTAGTTACGACCCACAAAAGTTGATTGTTTTCCCATTTCAACCTAGTATGCTACTTGTGTATTCTTTCTCTTCCTGCACATTTTTACATAACCAAATTCAAAATATGGATCCATGGATATATTCTATGGTTCATAATATTTCATATAATTCTCTCGTGCCCCAAATGGAATTCTAAGAAAGGAGTTATGTCCTTCGGAAGTAAACTGTTGTGGAAATTTTTACCTTGATTGTTTGAGTTGTAACTTCCTCATACGAGCTTTGTTTTGTGCTCAGAATAGTTCATTGGATAGAAATATCTGAGTTATTTTATTTAAGATATACATATATAGTGTACCAATGGTTTTGAATAGTTATTGTTGGTTTTTATTTCCTAAAAATGTTTTTTAGGGCCTCAAAATCACCCCTCGAGTTTAAGAACTTCAAAAACTTGAAAAAATCATAGAAATTTGATTGTTTTACTATTGTAAAAGTATTTAAATTTTATTCATTGATCTCAAATCATGTGAAATATTAGTCATTTATATGAGATCCATCAACTATCAATGATTGAATAATTCCTTTGGATGAACACACCACCTTTCGAAAATTATCGACCATCGACCCTTTCCTTTAGAAACCGATTTGCAATACAACACAAAATTGATCGACTCGACCATTTACAATTGTACATCACTGATTTTTCATTGGCAGATGTAAATCCTTACCAATTCGGCTAACCCAACCATTGTCCATTTCTATTGGCATGCGAAACACTTCTCCAATTCGAATGACTCGACTATTGGCCATCAACCATTTATTGGCTTATGTGGCTTGACACGTGGATGATAACATGGCAGGACATGCCATCATGAGGTGTAAACTCGAATGATGTGGCATGACATGTGGATGCTTATGTGTCATGAAACACCATCCTCCTCTTTTCTTCATCTCCCATAGACATTTTCTCTCATATGTCTCAAACACCTTGTCGAATTGGACGACCCGACCATCGGCCACAGACCATCAATGATTTCCTTTGGCCGTGATAACACATTGTTAAAACTACCTACCTGACCATCAATCATTAGATATTTCTGTTGGTGAAAAAAACACTTCACCAAATTGAATGAGCTGACCATGTTGATATTTTCCTCAACCCTACATCCAATGATTAATTCAAAATAAATCACTTATTGAACCAAGGCATAACTAATTTATCAACTAAAAAATACATCAGAAGACTAAATAAGGAAATCAAAAATATCATGCACAATACAAAATATATTCTACCCATCAACTAATCTCATCATTCAAATATCCTCAAAGATTAGAAGGGATCCCATACTCAGGAAAATGGCCCAATTAGAAAACAGGCAAAGTACATCTACATCTGACTGGATGATCCACTTCCAAACCTATTGTACGATCTTGTACAACAACAACACAACTTTTACCCTGATACCCACGCTATCATTCACTATCTACATGATTGTAACACCAAAACCCACACTATTTGTGCAACTTGTACTAGAAAAATTGAACTATTCGTGGTGGCCAATCCTTTGGCTCTATGACTACTCTCTCTTCCTTTTCCTAGATCTCTAGATGGAAGTCCTTCTCCACCTATCCAAGATCTCTTTAAATCATAGTAATTCATGATCCAACTCTCTATGCATCAACACCTCGATGAAATACTCTTCATCTAATCTTTATTAGATCTAACTCACCCATATCATGTGTAAGCAAAATTCCTTTGCTTCTACCCTCTCCAATCACTACACACCTATTGGGCCCTTCATTTTGATAAATAGAATTTGCGCAAGTTATATTGCAGTTTCATTTTGGTGAACAAAAGTTACACAAGCTACTGAGGAGCTGGACAATGGAGTAAAGGAAGAAAAAAAAGCGGTTGGAAGGACAATGAAACATCAGTTTTGAACAAAGAAGTTCCAACAAGATCAAGAAGAAGAGATAACTCTTGGGCTCTCAACCAACAAACCTATATCGGATTATATATATAGGGGATCCATATGATTGTAAAGGGGTTGGGAGGGGATTGTTGTTGTTGCTAGAGTCACTGTTGTTATCATCCATATTGTTAGGTTAGCTAAAGTTATGGATTCTGAGTTCAGATCTAGACAGAGAATGTAATGGAGTCATGTCGTGTTGTAGTGTTGAAAGAGCAAGGGGCTGAGATAAAATTGTCTCTCAGTAGTACATATCATTTTCTATTAGCTTTGGCATGACCAATTTGTATTCGTAACTCAATCGAATCTTGTATTTTGAGAAGAAACATGTTATATGATAATATAATGGGAGACCCAAATTTTCTTGAAGATAACTTGTAAATTTAGTCTTTTGAATGCATTGAATGTTCTATTATATTTATGTCTGATGTGATTAATTGGATATAGCTTGCATAGGAATATCTTTGCAACTCTATTTTCTTCATTCTTGGTTAGGAAATGTTTAGATCTACCACAGGTTTAAACTAGCTTGCACAAGACTGATATGACTCCTGATACTTCATAGATTTCTCTAAGTATTCTCCTTACCCTTCCCTTTCTTTCTCGTCTCGGTTGCGCTTCGGGTGAGACTTCTGCCCTCCCAGGAAGATGAAAATTCCAGTGCTCTAGACTACTTCGGTACCTTTGGTTGGAAACTGTAAGAGGACCCTGGTTTGATGACTTCTACACCAAAAAAGTGGTTCCGTTGTCAGGACCCTATGTTTTAAAAGGGAACCTGTAAGGAGAATGATTCTGCAGATCTATAGATATGATATTCACTAGTGGTGGGAACAAAATTGTGATGCCTTTATATAGAAGGAAGTGGAGTTGCGAGGTAAAAGTGTGAGAGATACAAGAGAGTCTGTCTTTTATTCAGGAAGATAAATTGACCAGTATGAGATATTGTGGGTAAAATTATCCGAAGAACTATTCCATTAGACAGATTGGATACAATAAGCTAAAAAATTCCAAGAACGTGTCAAGAAGACCTATACTTGGGATACAAAGAAGATCACAACACTTCATCACTTGGATCACCAGATTACATGAGCAATTGATTTCTGGGTTAATACGACTCTGGAGGGATATATCATTGAATTCACAACATAGAATCACCAATCTTTTTCACGGGTAGAAGAAATTTTCAAGAAAGGTGCTCACAAAATATTTTTGAGGGAAATTCCCCTGTGGATCAAAGCATTCTTGATGGAGGCAGGGATGATAATCATTCCCTTGACTGAGGTGGAATCGTAAACACCTACGCTTGGGGTAGGGTGATTTTTGGATAGTATCATGACCTGAGAAGGGGGAAAGTGTTATTTGACATATGGGGGAAGATCAAGAAATGAACGAAAGAAATGAGGGAGCCTTAAGGAGAGCCACCATAGTTGAGAAGTGGTAGCACAGAAAGATAAAGAAAGTAGTAAATAATTCCAAGGTGTTTCGGAAATAAATCAGATCAAGAGGAACAAATGAAAGAAATAAGTAAGAGTGGAGGAAGGTAAGAAGACAAGAAATATTGGCCAATCTAATATTACAATAGAGAGAAGCACAGAGAGGAAGGAGTCCCCAGGTGGGTGGACAAGAAGAAGAGTGTGTAGATGCAAGGGAAGACAAATTAGGTATGGATCTTGCAGGATACTAAGAGGATTCAACCTCGATATAAGGAAACATCGGGAATCAGGTAGAGAATGTTTCTACAAAGGAAGAAAATGAGACCCCCCAAATCAAATAAACCTACCTAGAAGTTAGTGGAACCAACCTCGAATCACCCGTCCCCTAGGTGTCCTCTATACCCATGGTAAATTCTACAATGCCTACTTATGCTATTTCTATTCCATCGCATCCATTTAGTCAGAACCAGTCTGTAAGTGTAAACACTAGGAGGATATTGGGATCCCTAGGAATATCGTAACTATAACCGTTAGGTTTCATTCTAATAGGAACAATGAGACCCATAATGGCTAGACATATGGGAGGATTGATTGCCCGATACCCATAATTCTGGGGTAAAGGGGATGAGGATGTAGAGAAACATTGGTTCTTATGTGAAGCCCGTTGAGCACTCAACACACCCTAAAAAAATCCTTTGTCAAATTTTCACTTGTTTGGGTACCACTTGATCTTCTGCACTTTCTGATTCGATTTACTTTTTGAAAAGATGTTTTGTCTTTGCTTATTTCCATGACTCTCATCACCTATTCCGGTTTTCTTGAACTTATGGAACTTCATGACTAAAAAGACCTTAAAAACCTAAATAAAGAATCGACATCCAAACACTTCACCGAACACGATAAGGGTCATCAGAAGGAATTCAAAGAAGGAAAAGAGCTACTCGAAAAACCTCAGTTGTCGAACATCGATCTCCATTGGAATCAGAAAATAAATTTTTTATTTACATCAAGTATTGCATAAGGATATCGTCGATAGCCGATTCCCCTTTGACATCGGTAAAATATGAGGGGGACAGACGTTAACAAGGAGCGAAAATATATTGTCGATGATTGATGCACCGACGCACTTCATCGGTATCGGGGAAAACTTAGAAGGATCATCGCCAACATTTTGACCACGATAAAATTTATCCCCGATCGTCAATCCCCGATGCGTTTTTGGCATCAGGACTCCTTCAAGGTAGGTGATTTGAAATCAATTTGATAGGTTTATCGTCGATCGCCGACCTTGGATACTTCTTCAGCATCAGAAAGCAGAGGTTTGTTTTAGAACGAATAACTTAAGGAAAGTCCCAACTCTGATTAATACATGCAAATAAAGTCACCGGTCTTCAAGGCCATGTGTCTTTACCAAATTGGAGAATCGTATGGTCTAGGTTTATCCTGAGTTGTCCTTGGCCCCTAAGTCTGAGTCACACCTCCAAGTAAGCATTTTCACTTCAGCAATGTACAGTAAAATCAATTGGCGTCATAAATTTTTGCAGGAGGTTATCAATGAAAACATTCATAGCACATCCCCGATCCCCGATCCATCCAATAAGAGAGCGACATAATGGGATGTTTTAGACTAATATACGATCGGATTTTGAGCATTTAAGGAGACAATTAATACCAAATCCCGCATTATTTTCTACCTCGTGCACCAATCAAAACAACCATCTAAAATCACTGATAGACCACATCACCACCCACGCCTCTGCCTTCAACCCATGATGAATTTAAGTTATAGAGATTCGACAGTATATTTGTTAAAATTTCACTCATAACCCGAATTGAATAGTTGATGCAACACGGTAAGATCTTCCTCGTTTAAATTCTATTAAGCTATTATAAACAAAATCATTCCACACATAAGAGAATTTCAGAGCATTCGAAGGAGAAAGATGAGTGACTCAAAGGATGTATCAACTCTGTGATTACCAAAATAACTAGGTTTTAACAAGATTCAGAGGAAAAATGCTACCAAGAAATCCAACCACTAGACGATCGTTGAGGGCACCGAAGATAAAAGAACTAGAGGTAGGTGAAGGCTCTTCTCCAAGGGTCATAAAACAATTGGAATATGCCCCGAGGCCAGAAACTGTCATTAAGACAACAATGAATAAGGTTTTCATCCAACCTCTAGCCTTTCGTGATATAGAGGAAAGCACTGGGTCCAATATGGCACTCCCACATTAGGGAGAACTCTTTAACAAGATCATCTGGGAGAAATAACCAGAATATGTCCCACATAGTGATCCATATGTAAGGGCGCTCGATGACGAGGTGTTCCCAAACATCCAAAGGTCATACCTACATATGGTGGCAAGCAGAACCCCCATTTTTCCCTGCATAGAAGTCCTGAAGTAGCTCATCGACCACACAGACACACGTAAATGTTTAATCAATGATGACAATGGTGGGTGTGTCAGAGTGTTCCTTCTGATAGAAGTTCATGAATAATGCAAACTTAGAGACCCCGAGGAGCGTCTAAATACAAATTTCATCGTGAATTTCTACGAACACCATGACACCAGTCGAGTGATGGCCTCATGGTGGAGGGAGGACAAGAAGTTTACCGACTAGAGAACTAGATGGTATGGGACAACTAACTTAGCTCTCATCTGTCGATTATATGAAGAGAAATATTTCTCCATTTTTTCAGAGGCATGGATGCCTTTGGCATACACAGTTGCGATCACCAGGTGCAACTTCAACTATGGAGAAATAATCTCTAAGCAATTGAGCATCTATGTGCAGCAAGATTGGGCACTGAAGGAAGGGGAAGCACCAACATTTTACATGGCTTCATACTTTCTCGATGTCGTGTGCACTAGAAACGTCTTCGCTGACATGAGTATGAGCTAGCATTTTGTAGAACTCTCGGTCCACGTCTACTTCAATGTGCTATGGGAAAACAGGTATAAGAAGTCCTACTCTCTCATCTATAATGAATTCATCATCCAAATTTATTTTATTCTTTTTAAGAAATAATAGCCAAGACTATTGGTGGCAAAAAAGAAGATGATAGCCAAGGTAGGCCATTGGTACCTGGATGAATGCTCAACCTACATTAGGGTGTTCAGGGCCACCGAAGCACCACATCTCTTACCAGATCATGTCCTAGACCGGCTCATCTTGGGAGAAATTTTTTATCATACCATCCTACAGGGCTATAATGCCACATTACTCAAAGAAAAAAAACAAGAATTCATACCCTATAGTTTCCATGTGGGGTTCTATCTAGTGAAGGATACCGCTCAATCCAAAAAAGAAGGGTCGAGCCAACTTGAATTCAGATTCCTGACAGGCGAATTCTATAAGCATGACCCAAAGGTCCTGGTATTGCAACATGCTTCACAAGTGTCATCCTACTGGTTGTATTCCCACGACTAATTCGAAGATGAGATCTTCACAGAAAATTCCCAGGACTGGGATGAGGTGGTACAAAGGATGGACGACCCAAAAATGACAAGGTTCAGGGACATGAGCCTATATGAATAGGTGACGACAATAGAATAGTCAACTCAAGAGGCCCTCAAATCTAGGGAAGAAATCATAGCGAAAGAGGCAACATAGGTTTCCCTTATGGCCCCAAGGCAGAAAAAGGGATGTCCTATAACACCATAGGCACAAGAAAGGGTATTTCTCATGATATAACAAGCACATAGAGTAATCGATCAACTACAGAACAACCCAGACCTGGTAGAAATAACAAGGTTCCCTACCGATAACCCAGTCGAAATCCAGATAGGTCCAAGTGGTCCAGAGCTAGTACAAATTGAAGAAACCATTGTGTTAGATAACCCTGAAGTTACAACGCCACAGGCCGGATCGCTAGGGGAATTTTTGTCTCAGCCTAAGATAGAAAGAACATCAGGGGGAGAAAGTGCACTGAACCCCCTCCACGACTTAATATAAATCTATGATGATGAGGAGAGTTCAGAGGTGTCATTTGTGACTCCAGTATAGATCACATAGGAAAAGGAACCTGAGAAGACATCTTCCCCAGCTGTTGATGCTCAAATTCAAAACCTTCCACAGAATGACTAGGAGGTTGAAAGTGTCTTAGACACTGAGTTACTCGATGTACCAAAGAATCAAGCAGATAGCCCAAAGGACTAGCCAAGATTGGGTGAACAAGAGGAAGAAGTTCCACAATGGGAAATCAACATCTCAATAGCCGATTATCAAATAAGTATCGATCCTGCCCCTGATGCTTCAATTTTAGCTGGTAATTTACCTCTCGATGAGCAACAACCAGAGGCCAAACCTTCAGAACATACGAAAGAAGTTCAAGGATCCATATTAGAACATACATACACAGTCGAGAGCATGGGAAATAATCTAACTTGGGGAGAACAACAAATCCCTGAACCAGTTGATGAGGTCATTGATATACACGCAATCGCCTATGACCGAAAGAGAAAATCCATCATGAAGAGAATCACTAAGAAAATAAGGCTTATGTTGGATAGTGCGATTCTCATCACCACAGAGAAGAAATTGATCAACACAACACATGCTAAGACATCCAAGCTTATCGACACAGGGATGGTGATCAGAGATGCCACCCTAGACAGAGAAAGGAAAGACGAAGAGGAGTTGGTTGTCATGCTAAAGGAGTTGTAACATCTGCACCATTTGGTGAAATAATATCAGGACTCCACATAGGCCACGATATTTTTGAGAAGTGAATTCCAATATGCCTACAACAAATTCATGAGTGAGCGACACCTGTTCACTGTAAGAATAGCCAATTTCCAAGAAGACACCCTCATGGCACTGGTGACGTGCAAAGATATGGAAATATGGTATGAGAAAGCACACCAAGAAGTGGAAAGGATCAAATACATCAACGTCGTTCAGCAGGGACGATATGCCTAAGAACATGACATTCGGGTAGTAACGGATAGCAATATTGATCACATAAAGAAGTCGGCTGAATACTAGGTGAAAATGGCCAAGAAAATCACCAGGAAATCCAAGGGAAATGGATTGAGTGCGAAGTGAGATTTATCAATATCAACCAGGCGATGAGAGACATCGACCTCTTAGAATTCGACAAACCCGATGGCTTTGTTGACTTGCATGACATAGTCAAATTACATGTCGAACAAGCCTCATCGTGGGATGTGGAGATAACAAAGGTGGAGAACATGGCACCATGACAAGTACATCTATTCATGGAGCACTCGATCAAGGCTCTGACAATAGTACATCAGTTAAGTGTTAAAATAGATAAATATCGAGCATGAGCAGTGGAGATAAAGGAGATCCTTTTAGCCCCAATGAACCAACACAGGTTCTCGTATGCCAACACATGCAAGGAAATCTTCGTTAAATGTTTAGAGTATGCGAAGAGTCATCCACTCAAGTGATATCATTTGATGACTCTTAGAAGACTGAGAGATGAAAGTGGCATGTGGTGATTTTTTGTTTTACTTATCTACACTGTTGATAGTTATTTTTAGTTAATAATATGTTATAAATAAGAGGATCGACCTGTTAGAAAGGGTCGATGGTTGGTGCAAACACCCTCATTTTTGGATTTGTAAAGAACTGTTTCAGAGCTACCTTAATTGAGAAGTCTTGTTTAGGACCAGAGACAAGTTTGTGTTTTTCATCAAAAGCGTGTGTGATTGGATCTGAAAAAGAATTATTTATGATTTTATCTCATGAATGGAAGTTGTAACTAGTAAGAGCCTATGAATCCGTTGATAAGTTATCTGATTCAATATTTTTATAGTTCTTGTCTTTAATGATGAAAAGTAAATCGTTGTGTTAATATGTGATTGATGATTAGAGTTAAGGAAACTATTTTTCTTTCCATCATTTATTGCATGTATGTTTTCATCCTGATAATCCTATCTCAGTCGATAATTGGAATACCAACAGGTTAATGTACTAGTATTATACTTTTTGTAGGTGTAAGAATCATTGTCTACATGCTTGAGTATGAGGGTTATGCTGAACTTAGCCTTATTCAGTAGTTAATTTATTTCCCCTTTGTTACCAAACTAGTTTATACCAGTATTCATCTTGTATCAGTCCCACATATAAGAGAAAATACAAAAAGAGAACATTCGAACAGAAGGAGTTTTCACAAGAAGACATCCTGCCAATCACTACGTAAATCCCATCGATTAATTGGTTGGATCGCAAGATCTGGAGAACCATTCCACCATTAAACATTATAGAGTCTAATTGGACCTCAGTGGTGGGTTTGGTTCCTACTGTTGAGTTAAATGGATTCAAGACCCCTCAACAAAATTGGTGCTAGAAGGAGGGCCAAAGAATGAATGGCTGACAATATTTTTGAAACAATATTTCACACAACCTGTAGATTCAAAACAACCCACGTGCATGGCTATTCATTCTCAAGACAACCCACACAAACTGAGTAGTCCTGAAATGAGTAACTCACCCCAACAAGAGGAAGATCATTTATTCCCAAGATACCTTATGATCTTCCTCATGAGGAGTTGAACTAGTTCACAAGAATCACAAGAGCTTATGCCTGGCAAATCAGAGCATTGCCCTTAGCTCTGTTACTTCCTCATAGAAAACAAGTAAGTAGACCAATAGTCGATACCCTCGACCAGGTTTTCATTCACACGGTAGAAGACCTGACATATTTATCCCTTACTGAAATTGAAAATCCTCTTAACATAATCCCCAAAACACTAGCCGACAGCTACTCTGAGCCTGACGATTTTTTGGACGAGGAAGGGTTTAACTCAAAACGCTCAGTTTCAAGATCAGATGACATGGAATATAACAGTGATCATAACAAAGAAAGGGGGAAACCACCTCAGAATAATAAACCTTGGTTAGCCATATATGCTCTGGCCATCCCTGGACGAGTACATAACCTTCCTCAACATCCAAAGAAGTTACTTCCTAAATTTGACCCTGAAACCTGAGGATTTCTTGAAGACCATATCAAAAAATTCATACTAGCTATCAGACTGATGAATGTCCAACATGAAGATGTATTATGCAGGATTTTCCCCTATACTTTTGAGAATTTAGCTTCCACGTGGTATTTTAACTTACTTGTAGGATCCATAACTAGTTGGACGAAGTTTGAAAAGGATTTTCTAGATAAATTTGTAGAAGAAACCACTACAGGTGCTTTAATGGCTGAGTTGTTCACTACCACCATGAGTTCAAAGGACAAGGTTAAATACTTTAATCAATGGCTCACCACTATCCTAAAAATATTCCAATCTGAATCTAAACCCACTCAGGAGTTGTAAATCAAAGTATATGCTAATGCTATCCCAGCTTCTATTTATATGTTTGTGAAGAGGGATGAAAAAACAACCTTAGCTGATAATTTTGAAGAAGCCAAAACAATAGAGTTCCAAATGAAGGGATGTATAGAAGGCCAACTCTCATTAGTTAAGAAAGAAGTTCAAGCTCCTCCTAGGGGAGGAATCCTGTTGACTAGACCCCTAGGGAAACACATAGAACAAGGTCCCAAAAAAGGAAGCAGAGACATAGAATACCTACAACACATGCTTAATAAGTTTTCAAATGAGATCATAGACATGAAAAGAAGCACGGGGGAAGGAAGCCAAGGCCAGAGGCCCTATAAACCCTTTTTTGAAAGAAATCCACCTTTCAAAGCAATTGAACCCCCCCCAACCAACTTGAACATCGATCTAGGGAATGTAGCATCCGACTCTTTATGTACCTATCACCAAGAGAAGCACTCTGAAAGAGACTTCCCACAATGGGTGCATGCCATGAATTTTATGGCTAACCGGTTTCTAGATGAGGTTTCCCTAACTGAAAAATCAAGCGGCTCAGTTATAAATATTGTTGATCAGGAAGAAGTTGATCCACTAGAAGAAACAACCATGTTGATATGGGACCCTGACCTACCAATGCCTTCCGATGACCTATTTGAGGTTCAAGAATGACCCGCAAAAGTCTTGGTTGTGCAAACACGAAGTAAAGGTCAACCTGTCTCAAACGAACTCACCACAACCCAAGCTTCGGGAGAAAAACCATCTCCCGATCACCCAAAAGAACCTTTTGTCCCCCGAAGAAACCCTATAAATATCCATAGACAAGAATTGCCCAAGATAGACTACAACATAGTAGAAGACTTGAAAAATTTGAAGGCAAATATATCAGTCATTGACATGTGCATAATCCCTCAACAAAAGGACTTTATGTTACAAGCATTGAAATCGGTAGAAAATCCTAGAATAAGCACTGACCAAGGAGAAAATCTAACTCCCAAATATCTAATAAAGAAATCAACTGTGAACGCTTGCTCTAAAGATAAGAAGGGAAAACCTTTTGTCCCACTATTCCTTTTGACATTTGAAGTCTTCAACAAAAACGTCCATAACTGTTTAGTTGACTCAGGAGCATCCTCCAATGTTCTGTCATTGTCTATTTGCAAAAAATTAAATGTAGGCCCCCTCAAAAGAGATAAACAAGTAATATAACTTTATAGAACCTAGGTGAAGGTTATTTGAGAGATCAAAGATGTAATGATCAGAATAACGACACACCCTAAATTTTTCCAAGTAATTGACATCATTGTAGTAGATATCCCAGAATCCTATGGATTGCTACTGAGTTGATATTGGTCTGAGAAGTTAAACAGATACTTTAGTACAGACTCGGCTCACCTTTGGATTCCATTAAAGGGACACATGAATATGATCAGAATTGATAGGGAAAATTATCTGAAACATACTGTCACTATCCTAGAAATCCCTAACGAACCCTCATTGGCATATTTTACCATACTAGGCAATTATTCCTGTGATTCCGATTTTGGGGATTTCTCCCCCCTCTCATTTGATGTCCCTCTTACTCAAAACTCCAAATTATGTTTTCAAAAAAAATTTCCAATGACGGTAGGGGAAACTCTCTTCTGTCAGGAACCGGTGTTAGAAACCATAGAACAAATAGGAGGAAAGGAGGAAAGTGATAAGAAAGAGGAAGGTGATATGTGTTTCCCACAATTTTGTACCTTATACTTCGATGGATCTAAATCGCAAGAAGGCTCAGGGGTAGGGTGCATCCTCATTGACCCAAAAGGTAAACACAATTTCTCATCCTGTAGACTAGAATTTGAATGCACAAACAACACCATCGAGTATGAAGCTCTATTACAAGGGATAAAGAAATCCATAGACTTAAACTTTAAAGAATTGGAAATTTTTGGATATTCTGAAATCATCATTAGACAAGTAAGGAACACTATACATTGCAACTCTCTCCACCTAAGTAATTACCAACAGGAAGTGCACACACTAATAGAACATTTTGAATCCTTCAACATTACAACGATTCCCAAAACAAAGAACACTCTTGTTGATTCTATGGCTATCGCTGCCTCAAGGCTATCACCTATAGAAGACTATGAAGCCTCCCGGTTCACTGTGGTGCTCCTTTACAAACCATCGATGCCCAATAATATTTCTAATTGGAAGGTCTTTGAAGGATATGAATAGATCATAATTTTTTTGACCAATCAAGATAATTTTAAAGACTTGACTATTGACGATGAAGTATTCCAGGAGAAATTAGAAGAAACCGATCCTCATACAGGTCAATTGACAGACAAACCAATGCCTCACACAATACCAAAGGGAGTAGCTAATTTAGAAAACTTTTTTGACCTAAAGGAAAGATTTAAAGGGTCAAAGAATGCAAAAACACGAGAAGTTCTTGTCCCATGCACGAAACTATAAATCTAGGAACCCCGAAAAACCCCAAGAATATAAATCTCAGAAAGATAGTATCTAAAGAGGAAAGGAAGGCATATCTCAAACTTTTCAGAGAATATCAAGATGTTTTCGCATGGTCCTACCGAGATCTAAAAACTTATGATACTCGTATCACTCAACACACTATCACATTAAATCATGAATTAAAACCCTTCCAACAGAAGCTCTGAAAATACCACCCATCCATGGAGCCTCTCATGTGTCAGGAGTTAAAGAAACTACTAGATGCCAATTTTATCTTCTAGGTTAGACACTCTGCATGGGTGGAAAATTTGGTTCCTGTGAGGAAAACATATGGGGATATCTAGCTATGCGTAGGTTTCAGAAACCTCAATAGAGCTTCATAAAAGGACAACTACCCAGTCCCAGCAATGGAGAAACTCTTGAAGACCATATCTGGCTCTGAGATTTTCTCCCTATTGGATGATTTTTCAGGTTACAACCAAGTTCTAGTTTTAGAGGAAAATCATTTGAAGACTACCTTCTGAACCAAGTGGGGCACCTTCACCTATAAATGTATGACCTTTGGGTTAATCAATGTAGGGGTGACCTTCCAAAGGGACATGGATGTAGCTTTTTGGGGTCTAATCAACAAGTGTCTAGTAGTCTATTTTGATGACGTAACTGTGTATTCAAAGAACAAAGAAGACTACATCAAACACTTAACCCAAATTTTCAAAAGGTGTAGGAAATACAGTATATCCTTAAACCCTACGAAAACTATCTTTTGTGTCGAGGAAGGTAAATTGATAGGTCATGTTATATCTCAAGCAGGGATTCACATAGACCCATAAAGGACTAGGGATATAGCTTAGCTTCCACTACCCCACAACAAAAAGGCTATGCAATCGTTCTTTGGGAAAATAATTTTTGTGAGGAAATTCACCCCCAATTTCGCTGAAACTATCAAACCCTTACAAAAAATGATCCATAAAGATGCTAAATTTAAGTGGGATGATGAACAGAAAAGTGATTTCAGCAATATTAAGACTGCAATATCTGAAGCCCCATTGTTGTGAAGTATCGATTTTAGCAAAGATTTATTCCTCTATACTTTCGCCTTCGACCAATCGTTAGCTGTAGTATTGAATCAGAAAGATGCTAACAACAAAGAGGCCCCAGTATCATTTATGCGCACTAGTCTTCAAGGGGCTGAACTAAATTACCCTTCTATAGACAAGCAAGCTTATCTATAGAACCATAGGTAGTGAAACACTTCAGGTATACAAGGTAGTGAAACACTTCAGGTCTTACATCTTTAAGAACCATACCAAAGTCATCATGCTTCACCCTGCGTTCTGATACCTATTTACCCAACAAGAGATGAGGGAAAAAAGAGGAAACTGGTGTTAAAATATAATGGATGTGCTCGTTTAACCATAGGCAATATAACAATATTGTCACCCAACCATAGGCTGAAGTCACTCCCAAGAAGCTTAACCTTGAAAGAGAAAGATTCTTAAATAAAACCCTAGTATTAATAGCCAAACAAATTTGGCGCACCTCTCTCCAAGGATAGTGCACCAAGCATAAATAACAAAAGATGATCAGAGATTCCAACCCAGAAAACCAAAAATACAGATTGCAGAACTATCAGCAAGAGCTTCTCCCAGGACTTGCGCCCAAACTGGCCAACTGCAATATGCACAAGTGTACTTCTGTAGTTCTAATAATTCTTTCCAAAATGAATACTAGCCTCCTATATTTATATTGTTTCTTCCAGATTGCCTAGGCCGACTTCTCATTCTGGGTGCTAATTACTTGGTATATAATATTTCCTTTAACTGACTTCTTATCTTGGAGGCTAATAACCTAATACAAATCATTCTCTTGAGCCGACTTGGCTTCTAGGGTTCTTAATCAATTATTTAGGGTTTCTTCCTGCTTCCCAAAATATTCTATTCTCATCATGTTTACACGTGGAGGTAAATACCTCCTACAACTACCATAATATAACACTCCCTCCTAGCTAGGGAGGTAATGAAGGCAATGGTCTTGAGCACAAACATACCATTGAATTGGTAGCATCATCATAGTCACACAATCTATCTCATGATTAGATCATGAGCACCATCATCACTATTAGTGTCATATGAAAACATCAATTGCATCATCTCTCGAAACCATACTCCATCTAAGTAATCAAACATGATATTGAATAAGTCACTCACTCCAAGGAGTGATACAAAAACCATTCTTCTAATCCGGGCATATGTCCTAGAAGAATAATTGCCTTGGACCATTTTCCGTCTGGAGAATCTCTGTCCATCAATACACTGATCATCCATCTAGCAGATAATCATTTTCAATACTTTTGATAGTTTACAAGGAAATCAGAGCAATGTCATTCAATAGAACACAACTGTGTCTATCCATAGTAGTACACAACTACAATCTAGTGGTACACTACCACACCAAGTAGCACACAACTACTTGATCACTGGCATATAGTCACAATCAGTGGAACACATCCACCATAGTAGCATACATCTATTGGTCAGAGACATACAGTCTCCATGGAAATCATATCATCTGATATCAACCTGCACAAAAAAACAATGTTATGATATAAACTGCATCATCTAGGCCATTCTTCCATTCACATCTGTGAGATCTGGAAGAGCATCTTCCCTCAGAAATTAAAACATCAGTCATGAGCTACTGGACTATTCTTCTCAAGCATAGAAGAATAATTGTCCTGATTTTTTAGCCTGGACCATTCACCTATCTGGGCCATTCCTTCGACACTAAACAAAGTGAAACCTGGAGAGAATGAGTCTTCCCTAGGGAATCCTTGTCCCTAATTTATGAACCTGAACCATTCACCTATCTGGGCCATTACTCCTACACTAAACAAAGTGCAACCTGGAGAGAATGAATTTTCCCTAGGGAATGACTGTCCGGACCATTTCCTAAGGAAATGATTGTCCTCCACCAACCTCCAAAATGGACCATTCTTAAAAAATGCTCACAACTATGAGCTTCTAAAGAATGACTGCTCGGTGAGGCGGACTAGTCTTCTTGACCACTACTGAGAGTGACTGTCAAGAAGAAATACTATCCTAGACCATTCCCCCACATTGGACACAAGGGGAATCACTGTCTATGGTACATCAAGAATCCATCGAACCATTTTCATTACGAAAATGACCGTTCAATTTGGACCATTTTCCGAACTGGAAAATGCATTTCCATAAAAAATCTCAAACCACTTTCCGAACTGGAAAGGAAATGCTCATCCTGGAGCATTTTTTGAATTGAAAAATGACTATCCATAAATCAATAACACATCAGTGTTCCCTCCCAACCTAGAAGTCATCTCTTCCCTTTTCAATAAGGAAGTCATCTCCATGAGCTCCCGTTTGTTTCATGAGTACACAAACTCTTTCATCTTGGACAAAGGCTTTACCAAAATATTTGCTTATCTGCTCATCTATGGAGTTATATATTGGAGAACCACTTCTCCTTTCTGGACCTCATCACAGAGAATGTAATGCTTGATCTCAATGTACTTCGGTCTTCCTTGAACACTAGTTTTCTCTGAAGGCTTCATATATCTCTGATCATTATAGTATATCATAGTTGAATTCATCTCTTTTGTTTCCTGCTAGTTCACAACATCGTGGCAAGGGTCAAACTAGAATATATCCAAGTGGTACTTCTTCTGCTATCATGAGAGTTTGTCATGGATTGGCAATCCATCATCCTGGAGTTTTGAGTAACCATTATGATACAATATCTCTGTTATAGAAAGTTTTCACCATGCTTCTACTGTGTATTGGAGGTTCTCCACCAAGTTGTCTTCTTCCATCTGCATACAAGGGTGTCTTTCTGGTATACCTCAAAGCCTTGAGTTTTCTCTACATACGCTCTTTTTTCAATTATTCTGGATAACAGTCTTTGCATTCATATGATGTAGAGTCCAACCCATGAATATTGTGGATGACATAATGGCTCATGTAGAGGTATGTCTGATTTTATGGAATAAGAAATAATCATAGTATTCTCCCTCTATATGGGAGAACCTTTAGTTCTAGATCTCGCAATGATGTAATTCATAAGTCTTCCATACATTGTTCTTCATAACAACTTTCATTTCCTCTTCTTGATTGATTTTAGTGAGTTTAGATTAGGCTGGTAGTCTTGTGATTCTTGATACAATGACGGGGTGTTCTGGATTTTCTTTCTCTCTTGGAATCTTCATGTTCTTCCTCATTTTTCTCTTTAGCTCTTGAGTTCATGGAGTTTTCTATAGATTCCATGCCATGCAGATTCCAACTAATTACTTTCATCATAGGATCATGGATGTTGATGGACAATGAGGGATACTTTAAGGCTTCTTTTCAAAGAAGACTTCTTCTAAAGTCAAACTGAACACATGTTTCTTTTCATGGATGCCACTATTGATGAGAACATGGATATATACTTCATCATATTCAATGGATCATATTATTTAGGATTAGCTCTCTTCTAATCCTTGCTTCATGCATGAATGCATGCTCTTATTCTGGAATTATATAATTGTCTCCCTCCATCTAACAGAGTCCATGCTTCTATTTGCATCCTTATTCCCTTCTAGAAAGTGTCACAAGTCTTTTTCGAATTTCCTCTTGATTGTTGACTTCTTTATGTCTTTACTTCTTCTACATTTCTTCAAGATTGATTCTGATTTCAGCTTATCTTACAACTGTTACTTATGTAATAACTTCCACATGAATTGTTTCCAGGGGTTGTTGATGTACTTCATCCTTTCATGTGTATTTCCTGACTTGTAGTCACTTTGATAGCAATCCTTATCTTGTTGTTCTTCCATAGGTATAGTTTCTCTTTGAACATATTATCTTCTAAGGAATAGATATGCAATATATGTATACAAAACATGGTATGTACAGGAACTATGAAGAGTATTGTTACCTTTTCTTAGAAGAAGAAGTTTGTTTTGTCCTGCTTGGCTTTCTTTGCAGGTTCCCTTTCTTCAACAACTGATGCTTCGTGTGTTTCCTTCCTTTTCTTTATCTCCGGACAATGATTCTTGTAGTGACCATATTTTCGACAATTGAAGAATTGTATTTTTGAGATATCTTTCTCTTGATTTGGTTTCTTCCTGGAGCCAAACTTCTTTTTATTCTTGAAATTCTTGACCTTTGTTGTGAAGGATTGATCATTGTATTTCTTTTGGGGTTTTTCTTTTTCACTGATCCTTGATTCTTCTTGTGCACAACAAGTCCAAAGTTCTTCAATTGTGGTATACTCCTTCCTTGTGTTCATGCTTTTAGAAAATGCATCCCATATCTTGGGAAGACCATTGAGTATTATATTTACCAGTTCCTTCTCTAAAATGATCTCTTTAATGTCTTGTAGTTGATCTCTCAACTGAGAGATTCTCACAAAGTATGATGTTATGTTGTCATCATCATTCATTTTCATGTCACAGAGCTCATTCTTTAGACTCATTACCTGTCCAATGTTTTTGACTGAGAAGAGGTTTATTAGGGCATCATACATCTTCTTAGATGAGTCAATATGGGAGATGTAGGGTATCAAGTGGTATTTTATAGAGTACACTATGATACTCATGGAATTTATGTCACTGTCTTTGAACTTCTCCAAAACAACAACGTTTTGAGGTTCCTTCTCTTTTCCTTCTTCGAACTATGGTTCCATGATCTTTTCTTTCATGATATCCAACACTTTATTCTTGGCAAGGATGAGGTCAATCATTGTCTTACATGATCTGAAGTTAGAAGCCCATTCTAACTTGTTTTTTGAATTCACAGAGTAAGTCATAACTCCTTTGACTTGGTCAACCCTTGATTTTGACCAAAAAATCAAACTTGACGTCATGGCTTGTTGATAGTATTAGGAGATGTGCTAGGCTAGGGCACACTAGTCTGTCCATAAATTAGGTCAATCCATTCACTTAACGTGCCTCAATGAGAGGGTTAGGGTTTCGTTGCTACAACAAAAACTAACTGCAACTACAACTGCAATTGAGAAAATCCTCCCAATATATCTTCCAGTGGTTAGAATGTGTGAAGATATTGTGGGCCCATAACCTGTTAGAATATAATGGATGTGCTCATTTAATGATAGACAATATAGAAATATTGTCACCCAACCATAGGCTGAAGCCACCCTCGATCACCTTAACCTTGACAGAGAAAGATTCTGAAAGAAAACCCTAGGCTTAATAGCCAAACAAAGGTGGTGCATCTCTCTCCGAGGATAGCACACCAAGAAAGAATAACAAAAGATGATCAGAGAGTCCAACCTAGAAAACCAAAAATACATATTGTAGAGTTGTCGACAACAGTTGCTCTGAGGACTTGCACACAAACTGAACAACTGCAATGCACACAAGTTTACTTCTACAGTTTTGAGAATTCTTTCCAAAATGAAGATTGGCCTCCTATATTTATACTATTTTTGCCAGACTGCCTGGGCCGAGCTCTCATTCTGGGTGCTAATTACTTGGTATGTAATATTTCATTTAGCCTATTTCTTCTCTTGGAGGCTAATAACCAAATACAAATCATTCTCTTGATCTGAATTGTCTTCTAGGGTTCTTAATCAATTATTTAGGGTTTCTTCCTGCTCCCTAGAATATTCGATTCTCGTCAGGTTTACACGTGGAGGTAAATACCTCCCGCAACTACCATAATATCAACAATTGAATGTTAGTGGTCCAAGAATTTGATCTAGATATACAACCTGCTAAATTGGCTAAAGGATAAGGGTTATGCAAATTGTAAGTTGAAGCCGAGGACCAAGTAAATGAAGACCCCAGATGGGAGAATGAATTAGCATTGTAGTGTGGTGAAGTTTCATACGTCTCCCTAGGACAAGAGTTTTGGTATGAGAAAATGACTTATCTCTTGCATCATGGAACTTGCCTAGAAAACCTAAATCCTAGAGAAAGGAGAGCCCTCAGGTTGAAATCAACACAATATCACCTCACAAAATCGGTGCTCTTCTGTGTTAATTATGATGGGGTACTTTTAATATGTCTCGAATGTGAAGATGCAAGCAAAGATATGAAGGAGATCCATGATGGTCCTACAAGTGGATATTTTGCAGGAAACACCACTCCTCTTAAAATACTGAGAGATAGCTATTATTGGCCTACTCTGTTCAATGACACTCACACATATGCTAGAAAATCTAAAACTTTTCAAATAAGCATGGGGAGGGAAAAGAGAGCAGTTGTTCCACTCCAACCAGTGGTGATTTCTAGGCCATTCGAGCAATGGGGGTTAGATACCATAGGAGAAATTACACCGAGTTCTTCAAAACAACATAGATACATACTAAATTCCACAGATTATTTCACAAAATGTGCAGAGGCCATCCCTCTGACTCATGTAAATGAAAATGTGGTGATCCAATTTATAGAACAATAGTTGATCACTAGGTTCGGTGTGCCTTCTGTCCTTGTTTTTGATAATGTCGCTTAATTTTCTTCCACCCTATTAATAGAGTTTTCTCTAGATAAAGGAATCATAATCAGATACTCTGCAAACTACTATCCACAGGGAAATGGAGTGGCTGAATCAACCAATAACAACCTAGTGAGGATATTAAAGAAAACAATTGAAGACAATTAGAGGAATTGGCACAATTCACTCCATAATGCCTTATGAGATGATAGAGTAACACCCAAGGAAGCCATAGGAAATTTCCCATACTTTCTAGTATACGGACAGGAAACCATTCTCCCGAATGAGCTATATCTTCCATCTCTTCAACTTGCTCAGGATTCGAGAGGACATCCCTCATTAGTCATACAACAAAGAATTGATACCCTCCTCACATTGGAAGAAGAAAGGGAGAAAATCAAATCAAAGTTCATAGATCATCAACAGATAGTTAAAAGGTGGTTTGATCAACATAAGGCTAAAGAGAATAATTTTTAAGTGGGAGACTTAGTCCTAAAATGGGACAGAACAAATGAGCTAAAAGGAAAACATTCTAAGTTTAAGAATATATGGCTCAGACCTTTCTAGGTTGCCCAGAAGATTTGGGTAGGCACGTATCGGTTGAAAAATATGAGTGGGGGACCTGATGCCCTCTCGGTGAATGGCCA
>JASDQU010013108.1:135449-163171 GCA_032191745.1 Picea mariana | reverse complement strand
ATGGGTTCAAGTATTTCTCCATTCACTGGGTCCAATACCAAAAGCTTGGTATATACATGAGGATACTAGAAGACAAACAAACTGTTGGCATACCTTACAAGACAAATTTTGCAAGGACTTCTCCTTTACAAGTAAGTACCCTGAGCTCAACACAGTCCTTCAAAGAACCAAAGAAATTCTTTTTGCTGACATTTGCAAAAAGGGATCAAGTCCAATAGTATGTTTTGACCATATTCAATTGCTTCATCCTAGTCTAAGTCTTGAAACTGATAAGATAAATGTACCTTTCTTCAAAGTTGAGAAAGACATGGAAAAACCTGATGAATTAGAAGAACTTAGAAACTTAACGATTAAAGGCAGTAGAGAAATTCATGATACTATACATAGTCACATTCATGATACTATACATAGTCACACCTATAGCTCCTATAACCATCCACTAAAGTTGTGAAAATTTAATATATGGAGTATATAACATCCTAAGATAGCTTCTATATGAGATTAGTGGGATGAGAAAACTATGAATGAAGTATACAGTCTATTGCATGAATATGAGGACTCGTTTCTGAAAACATTCTCAGAACTGAAAGGTATAAAAGGAGTCACGGGAGAAATGAAAATCAAGTTGAAATTCAACTCAAGACCTATGAAGCACAGACCATACCGACTTAATCCTAGAAGAAAAGAGAAGGTAAAGAAGGAAGTGGACAAAATTCTCATGGCAAGACTTATTTTCCCAATCGAAAAAACATAGTGGATTAGCCCCATATTTATCCATATAAAGAAATATGCAAAATAAATTCGGGTCTGTGTGGACTACAAAAGTATGAATTTTGCATGTGTGCATGATCCATTTCCGACACCTTTCAATGACGAAGTGTTAGACCAGGTTGCAATAAAATAATCTTATTCGTTTACAGATGTATTCTCAGGATATCACCAAGTCAGAATCGTAGAGGAAGACAAGAAGAAGACCACATTCATAATTGAATGGGGATCATTCACATACAATGTAATTCCCTTTGTCTTGAAGAATTCTTCTGGAGTTTTCTCTCGGATAGTGATAGAATCATTTCGAGAGTTCATCCACAAGTTTGTAGAAGTCTACATGGATGATTGGAAGGTATACATCCTATTAAAAGACCATGTAGGACTACTCTAGTTAATTTTTTATTGATGTCCTGAATTGCATATATATTTAAATCTAAGGAAGTGCATTTTTTGTGTACCATGTGGAAATATTTTAGGCCATATTGTATGCAGAGAAGGATTCTTGGTAGGGCCAACTAAAGTTTCGGTCACTCTGAACATGCCGCCACCTACAAGTGATAAACTGTTTCTCTCTACACTGGGACATTCAGGATATTACCGCAGGTTCATCAGAAGATATGCAACTATCACTGCACCTCTAGAAAAATTGCTGAAGAAGTCCAAACTATTTTGGTGGACACTAGAGTCTGACAACGTACTACACCTATATTGATATTTCCCAATTGGGAAATTGAATTCAATGTAAATGTGGACGCATCCGGTATTTACCTAGGATCCATTTTAACGCACACAGGGAAAGGAAATATGGACCACCCTATCTACCTTTCTAGCAAAAAAATTTCGCAAGCCAAACACAACTACACAACCACCGAAAGGGAAGGTCTAGCTATGATTAATGCATTACATAAGTTTAGACAATACTTGTTAGGCTCTCATTTTAAGTTGTTTACTGACCATTCTGCGTTGAAGTACCTAGTGAATAAACCAGTACTTTAAGGAAGGATTTGCAAGTGGCTACTACTCTTTCAATAATTTTCATTCAAAGTCATTGTCAAACAAGGAAGATGTAATGTAGGTATAGACCACCTGTCTAGTTTGGAATCGGGAGAAAGTGGTGGAGCAGTGGATGATCAAATCCAAGATCCAGACCTATTCTGAATTGAGGCCATCCTAGAGTATCTTGAATACATTGATTTCTTCCTCAGTACAGGGACCTGCTAGAAACTTACTCTGCAACCCAAAAGTGTCATATGGTGGTTCGCGTAGAAGACTATCAATTGATTGCATGAAAACTTTACAAATTGGGGCTAGAGAACATCCTCAAAAGATGTGTCTTGAACCATGAAAGACAAGACATCCTGTGGGAATGCCATAATGGAGTTACGAGAGGACATGTTGGAGGTAAAGCTACTGCACAGAAGGTACTTCAAGCTGGATTATGGTGGGCTATGCTATTTAAAGATGCTAAGGAGTATGTTAGATCTTGTGACATCTTCCAAAGAGTAGGAAAGCCATTGCATAGAGATGAATACCTCTTCATCTAGTTAGAGAAATTTAGGCTTTCGATAAGTTGGTTGTTGATTTTATTTGACCAATCAACCTGTCAGCTAAGCATTCAAAGGCCAGATACATCATTACCCCAATGGATTACCTCAAAACATGGGATGAAGCAGAGGCAGTCCAAGACTTCTCGACATATACAACTGCTAGATTTATCTTTGAGAACGTCATCACTCAGTTGGATGTCCTAGAAGCTTGACCAATGATCAAGGTAGTCACTTTATCAAAAACACAATCACAACGTTGACAAAAAAATTCCTTATACAACACCATAAGAGTAGTCCCTATTGTTATCATTGAAATTTCATCCGCAACATTGCACGCAAATGGTTACATAAATACAACAATGCCAACAACAATTAGTTCACCTGCATCACTAAAATGCATTTCAAAAGGAGACAATTATACAATTGGGAAAAAATTGACAAGCGCAAATTCACTGAAGGAAGTGTGCACACAGTGCGCGGGACAACAAAGCCCGTAGAGCGCACAATGCACCAAATGCACGATTATGTAAGAGAAAATATGTGTAGTCCTGTGAATGATGCATTTATGGTTCTTATCAGCCCCCCAACCACTTATGGACCAGCTCCCAAATTGATTTGACCTCCATATCTAAGCGAAATAGGAATGGGTGGCTAGTCAAGGACCAAAGGGTGCCCTAAAGGGACCCTTGTTCACACTAAGAACCAGTTGAATTTTTCCTTGAAGAAATGCTATAAATGGAAGCCATGGGTGAACTAAGAAACCAAGATCTTCATAGTATTGTTATGTTGCCTCAATCTTCCCTTGAGAATCCTCTTTTCTCCTTGGAGTATTCAAGCATCATTGTAATAGGCCATTCCACTCACCTCTTGAGGGAATAGGCATTAATTTTCTTCATCATTTGCCATTTTTCTTTCATTGTAAGAAGAGATCTCCATTAGAGAACTCAAGAGCCCTCCCAAGGAGGAAGAAGGGACCCATAAGTCCTCATTTTTCTCTATTGTGTTTTGCAAACTAATATAGTTATCCATTGGTGGCATAATCTTGGTCATTGGTTGATTGTTTATGGTTCTAAGTTTCTTATGAATTCTAGTTTTTGTTTTCTTAGTTGTTTTAGTTTGTTTATTTGTTTATTACATGTGTTTGGCTTGTTTAACCCACTCACAAACTTATGTCTTGTCTAGCAAGCCCAACTAGGCATGCAAGTGCCATTATTTTTCTCACCCAAGTGACAAAATGGGAAAAAACGATTGGTGACCATACTAAGGATAAGGTATCAAATTACAACCTATTTTGGCTTAGAGAGCACTTCATTTTAATCCATTTGTCTTGCAAGTACCAATACTGACCCATCCTTAGCTGTGAAAAGCCAAATTCTGAGTTGGAGGAGGAGAATTTCACTAAAATAATTTCCCCCAATGTGTATCAGAAAATGCAAGGGTATTCCATCCCACAGACATGCACTCTGCGTGAAAAAGGATTATTTTCTCTGTGCACTGTGCACCCATTGCACCTTTGTCAGAATTGTAACCTGCACACATTTCCAGATTTTCCAAATTGTAAGGGTTTTTGTGATGATTTGAGGGCCCCTAGCCTTCAATTTATTTCTTTCATGAAATTTGTAATGCCCATGCACTCCAATTATACTCCTTTATGATCTGAAAGGTTAGCTAAACATAGGCACTTAGGGGGTAAAACGAATCAAATATTCTCCTCTTTTTCTATGGTTTCCACATGGATGGCTTGTTTGTTTTTTAAAATTTAAGTTGAGATTATTGCTATCACAAATAAAACACTTAAATTGGGACCAAAAATTAACTTTAATCATTGAGTATGCTCTTCTCTCACACCATAGAGCAATCTTAAGAAACAAAAAGGTGGTTAAGGATGTTAAATTATGAGCTTGATTTCTTATGCAGATTAATTATTTTATTTTCTTCAACACTTTGATTCCATCTTAATACACTTCAACAATACCAAATTATAACTGAATAGAAATAACTATGTAGATAAGTAAGAATGCATATCAACAACACATATACCCTGGGGAAACCTTGTACAGGGAGAAAAACTCCAACAAATTATATTCCTTTACTGCATTAATAATGTATGATCACTTACAAATACCCACCATGAATGTTCTTATCTTAAAGAGCTTGCCAGAATGACTCTGACTTGACAAATACATAAGAGACCTTACTGAAATACACCTATGATATGTTGCCTCTATTGCTGATATACATCACTAATATGCTTCTTTGGTATGCTGCCTCTTTATCAATGATGTGTGCCTCTATTTCTTCACCCCTAACCTACATCTCAAAATTGTGTTAAAGAGAGGGGTCGAACTCTGCCTATATAGGTTGATGAGGAGAAGAGGAGAGACTTGAAATAGTAACATGTTTGCATGGGTTAATCATAACTCAGCTTCATACTTTAGTTCAAACTTAGAACTAGACTTGAGACTAGTATGCTTTAGTTCAAAAATAGAACTAGACATGAGACCTTAGTTACAACTCAACACTACACTTTATTTCAAAAATAGAAATAGACTTGAGACTTCAGTTACAACTCAACATTACACTTTAGTTCAAAAATAGAACTAGACTTGAGACTTCAGTTACAACTCAACATTACACTTTAGTTCAAAAATAGAACTAGACTTAAGACTTCAGTTACAACTCAACATTACACTTTAGCTCAAAAATAGAACTAGACTTAAGACTTCAGTTACAACTCAACATTACACTTTAGCTCAAAAATAGAACTAGACTTAAGAATTTAGTTACAACTCAACTCTTTCCAAGGCAATTCAAAACTCTCTTCATGGTGGATAATGTTACACATGCCAACACACTAGATCAATACATTTATATCATTTTCAATATTAGGAATATCGTTTGTTTCTATCTCATAGGAATTTTATATTCAACCTAACTTTTTCTAGATGCCTTGAATTTTGCTCATGGCTCACAAGGTTTGAATAGGCTCACAGAGGTTGTATGTTCCCCCCGAGTTTTGCACTAGTCTGTCTATGCTCACAGAGGTTGTATGTTCCCCCTGAATTTTGCACTAGACTGTCTATGTTTAGAGAGGTTGTACATTCCCCTTGACTTTTGCATTAGACTCACATAACATCCTATTTGTCATGACTTTTGGTTTGACTCACAGAGGTTGTATGTTCCCCCTAGATTTTGTCAATACCTCAGAAGACTGGTTGATTCTCCAAATCTCCCTGGCTAGCATCGGGGTGGCCCATATGGCCTCTCATTAGAGAATGATTGTCGATGCTGCCAAATTTAACAAAGGAGACATTTCATCTCCCTTAACAAAAATATTTAGGAGAGGAAAAAGGCCCCCTAGGGCTCCTCTTAGTTTCTTTTTGAAACCATTTCAAAGTTGTAAGGGCCCATAAATGTCCACATGTTGCAAACTTAGGATAGTTTCTTGAAATTTGTTTCTTATTTTACATCACTAGGGAAGTTTAAAGATCAAAGTAATAGGCCCATACATGCCCATATGCTTTCAATCTAGGACATTTTTTCAAGATTTCTTAGTGTAAACAACATTAGGAAGTTTAAAGGATTGGTAAGGACCCATGTCTCCACATGCTAGTTCTTTAGGGATTTTAAAATTCCACAAGGTTGTACCAATGACACTTAGTAAGCTAGGTAACAAAGATTTGTAAGGACCGCATGAAGTCCACATGTTGCAAATTCACACCTAACTTATTAAAATTTGACACACTCTTTCACTTTCTCACACACAAAGGCACTCCATCACATAATTTCCATCTTCAATTGTGGAGGTTGAAGTAGGTTTTCTCTAAAGGAACTCTAAAACGTCCCACTATTTCTTAAAGAAATTATCCACACCCACTTAATTCAAATGAGATTGGTTCACACCCCCAATATCTCAGCCCACCACACCTAAAATTTTTCTAAAAACTCACTACGTTTTCCTCCACAGGAGGTGCCAAAAGAAACTTTTTAGTCTAGGTAAGATCTCGGGGGTAGGCATCCAAATAACCCCCCGTTGTCTGGTTCTCACATTTTCAAACATTAGAAGTTGACAAATAGAGAACTTTCAAAATTGTCCAAGTCAAGTGTTCCTACACCATAAGGCATGAATATACCCATGAAGGGTTGAAGGTCGAGGTACGGTTTTTCTGTGCATCCCCCCTTGAGTCACCCAAATTTTGGAAGGGATCCAGCCCGTGACCCATTTATAAGGCTGGAAATCTAAATGTCGCACTTTAATCGAGGTACCCAGTGACCAAATTTAGGACATCTACTTAGGTGGAAATTGTGGTCTGAAATTGCACCTTGATCAGATTTTGTGTGGCGATTGGGAAATATCTCCAGCTCTTTCGAGATATGCACCCTCTACCCCTCATTATAAGTGATTATTTCATCCTTCACTAGTTCCTCTTTCGGTGGCTCTAGACCCCACTATTGATTGTTGTTGGAAGTTCCAGTGCTATTTGAGAGGAAGGATGTTACGTCTTTTAGGACACCAGAATTTGTTTTATTTTTTCTTCCACACAGAAAAAATCAACCTACCCACATGTATGCTTATTTACAATTAGTTTATGTATGATTCTCATTTGATTACATGAAATTGTGAGTTATAATATCTTGTGAAGGTTCAGATTATACAAGTATCTTGTTCATTTATTGCTCTCATCACCATTTTCACACATTCACTTTGCTAATTGGACATCGTACGGGACCCACATAACCTTCGTTGTTCCAGATGCTTGAAAAATCTCCCTCCTATTTTAGGAGGAGTTCCTAGTCTTCCCAACTCATCGGCTCAACCATCTTACACCCCCATGAGTGCCACTATTTTGGGATAAGATTTACTTGGTTCCACTTTTCTCGGGTCCAATTCCCAAGGAAATCCATCCACTAGCTCTCCTTCACAAGGAGGCAGAGGGAAAACTTCTTCTCAAGGAAGAAGTACAACCCCACCAAATCTCTCCCAAAGGACAGGTCCCCTACCTACTCACACAATGGATGGAACTAATTCTCCACTAAATCCCTCTATGATATACTTGGTATCTCTCAACATTCCTAATTTGACTAAACTGACGAATGATCCCATTTTACATGACCCCACATGCCCCAATATGCCTACTAAGATACCTTTAGATATTACAAAATTTGAAGGAAAACTGGGGGAAGATCCCACCAACCATGTTATGACCTTCCACTTATGGTGCTCTTCAAACAACATCATGGATGATTCCATCCACTTAAGGTTATTTCAACGAACGCTCACTGGTCTATCAACCAAATGGTATGTGGACGAAAAATCAAGGTCCCATGTGAATTTTCAATCCTTGGCCAAATCCTTTTTTGCCTTTTTCCAACTACTAGTCCATCTTGACATTGGTTTAGAACTACTCTCCGAGTGAAAACAAACCTCAGCTATACATATTTTCGACCACATCCACGAATGGCGTCGACGATGTAGTTTATGTAAAGTAGAAACCACCAAAGAACAACATCTCAATTAGTTTCTAAAATCACTTGTCTTTATACTTTCCAAAGATGTAGCATCCAACTTCCCCCAATCCGAAGAGAAAGCCATTATCAAGGCCCAATAGTTCGACCTCATTTATGTTCAGTCAAGTTACTTATACACCATATTACCCAATGCACCCAGACTCGTACCATTTGGCCAGGACAAACCTGGAATGTCTAACGCTGCATATGGGTTGATTGGTACCACGACACACCACAACCCATACATCCAACCACCACCTATGTATGGTGCACCTCAATATACGCAACCATATGGAGGGACATCGTATTGCCCTCCTCCCCCTTACCAACAACCATACCTTGTTTCCCCCCCACCAATGAGTGGACCCTCGTCGACACCCATGATGCGCCCGACTTCTCAACCAAGTTCAGGTTCCCCTTCTACCTCAACATATAACCTGGGCACTAGTGAATGTGCTTCACCTTCCTATGTGAACTATGGTTTTTTTCACAAAAAAATCTGTATTTTCCATTTCCTAGTCCTCCACAAGCACAACCACATGCCGGCGCTAACTTTTTTCATCCCTCTCCCATTCAATAGCTTCATACTTTTGAACAATTGAATATGGAAAATTAGGCCCATCAGTCAAATAATTCTAGGAATAAAGGAAAAAAACGAAACAATAATAACTCAGGACCAGGTGGAAATAACCCCCAACAAAACCAACCTGTTGGGGGGAACCAGAATCAAGGTAACCAGAATCTCGAAGGGGACAATAACAACAAACGCCAAGGGAAGAAAAAAGATAACAACCTCTAAAAAAAATTCCCTTGCACTCTTTGTGGTGAGTATGAACATTATACTCACCATTGCCCCCAAATTGCCGACTTCAAATGGAAGAAAGAATCCATGAATGCGCCATGTCCTCCAGTGTCACCTTCCCCTCAGCAGGCCCCATAACAGTACTTATAATAGCCACCCCCGACCGTATTCCAAAACATTATTCCACACCAAGGTGTTATGAATACCCAACAAGAGGTACATCCTACCCCACCACAAATTGGGCCGTATCAAAACCCAGGGCCCATCCACCCTCGAAATCCGACGGATCAGAATATCCTCCTCACTAGCGAAGAAGAAATTATTCTACAAACACGTGATCGTCAGTACATCGCACCCAATGAATCTACTCCAACCACCTTGGAAGCATCTCCAGTTGCAGTTGGACAACCCTTGATGATTCCATGTCCTAATACTGAACCCACCATTCATATCCCTCTCATTCCATTATGAAAGAATGACAATAACCCTCAGGCTAGGGAACAACACAATTACAGTCTGGTTGATGACTTGGCACAGTCTCCTGCAATCATGTCTGTATTGGAGGTTCTCCAAACCTGTCCAAATCATTGAAAATACTTACTCTTCACCTTAGGGTCAGTCGACCCTGCTGATACTAGACTCATCACATTTGATCTAGATAGCGGAGAACCACATCTCCCCACTTTGGTAGCTTTCTAGATACCAGTAAAGATTCAGAACATCATGATTCATCAATGTATCATCGATGAATATGCATCCACATGCATCATGTCCAAAACTGTATGGAAGAAACTCAACTCCCCTGAGCTAGTACCATCCACCATCACCTTGAGATCCTATGATGGTTGACCATCCTCCCCTGAAGGGCTCTTCCAAAATGTCCTTGTCGAACTCTGGGGAAAAACCATCCTCATCGACATTGAGGTTATCGACACCCCACTCGATTAAAATATCTTGTTTGGAAGTAGCTACACGTACGCTATGAAGGAAGTAGCCTCTTCTGTGTTTCAAATGATGATGTTCCTCCATAATGGGAAAATCGTCACCATCGACCAAATTACACATTATGATCCTAACCATTCTACCAACATTGATAACATCCTTCCCCTGGTTCGCTCTAGCTCAAACACTTATTCTCTCATTAACATGGGCCTCAGAGTGTACAAGGACCCATCCTTACTGGGAAATACCATGGAGCACCACCTCTCATAAACCCTTCAACACAAGTGTGTTTCGTATCTTCTAATGGAACTAACACTAGAGACATTGTTCCTCCCACTGAGGCCTCTCCACACCTCGACATTCCATCAGTTAAAGAAATATTACCTCAATAATTCCTTGAGAAACCTACTGCACCACGTATCCCTAATCTCCCCCTCCCTTAGGGGAAAATCCTGGTTTGGGAGATAATCCCTCAAGACATTACTCAAATTCCCTTCTTCTACACCCCACTTAGAGTTCAATCATTTCAGGTACCCGCGACACTTACCCTTCCCAACATGGTTCTTTCCATCCCTATATGGTATCTACACCCACTTGCAATGGTTCCTCAACCATATCTCCCTCCTTAGCCAGAGGGAATCCCGATGCAGGTTTCAGTACAGGCTCCAGCCACACCACCCTCACCCCCAATCACTAGCACCACTGCCACTGTTGGGGGTATATGGAAGAAGAAAGAGCCCATAATTCTACTTCCTCCCCGAGTTCAACCTCCTTATGCATTATGTGAAAGAGAGAGACACCCCACTAATAGATGTCCTTCTCTTCCCAAGGTACACAATCTGATCCAAATCCCTTGAGGAACCACATCGCTCACCGCTTCACCAAAAAAATATAGTACTACAACAACAACCTCCACTACAGGAAGTAAAGGGATGTGAACCAAATTCACTTGTGCCATCTGTTCATAATATGGCCACTACACTCATCATTTCCTAGCTCTACCTCAGTTTCGCGAGACGCTAATGCAGTATGCCAAACCTTTCAGCAAGATCCCTCTCCACCAACACTTTCTGGTACTCATATAACTAACATTCGTTATGTCTCTTCCTCCATCCTTGAATGGATGAGATTCCCTTGCGCTCTCTATGACTCACTTTATCACTTCACATATCAGTGTCCTTTAATTGTGGCATACCGAGGTCATCATTCAACCCATATTCAACCACATCCGACCACCTCACCACTGATCCTGACCTCTCTAGATACTGTCAACATCACATCCCCTGAACCTGAGTCACTTCCCACCCCTCTATGGTTTAGAAATAGACTGTTTGAGGATATTCCCCCAAATCCTCCCAATTCTCCATGTCGAGTCTCCATTTTGACACTTCTATTTTCCTATATTATCCTCTATATGGGTCAATTTTATCTCTCACATGTGAATATAATGTCTATTTCCTCCACAAACCTACCTTGTGACCTTTTCCATGTGCATAGAGAGGTAACCTATGGTAAAACATGATTTTTTTAATTTTTTGATTAAATTGGGATTAAATGGTTGTTTATTTATGCTCCTAATTAATTTGACTATTAATTAAGCAACTTCATTTGGTACTACCATTGGTCCGGTATTTCAACAACCGCTTGATCTGGTACTCTGACTGATCTGGTACTCCACCTGATCTAATAATCTGCCTGATTCAATACCAATAATCCTCCTGATCCAGTATTCTGCAGTGATCTGGTACCAATACTCCGCCTGATCCGGTACCAACTCTATGCCTCTTTAGGTACCATCTCTGTGCCTATTCCGGTACTACTGTTGTGTTCATATGGTACCCAAATTTATGATTGTCCTAGTCCGATACTAAACCCCTGTCTACATGATTAACGTGTTGAACGAGTATTCTTGTGGTGATTCCAAGAAATTAGTTGGATGGAAGTATCCTTAGATAGTTTGGAGATCATGATAGACTTCATCACCCATGCACTTTGTGTCATGAGGATGAATTCCATCCCTAGAGATAGGATATGAATCACCAATTGTAATATTTTGAAAACATTTGATAATTATCCTCAGACCTTGGTTATAACGACTAACCTTCTTTAAAAGGGATGTTGTGTAGATGATAGAAAGTAAGTAGTAAGTAGAGAATGATACACATTTTTATGCTAAGAAATGAAATGTTGAACTGTAGATTCACTCGATCAATTGAAGGAATACAAATGCTATTTTGTGCAATTCATGAGTATGAGTAAAGTGTTTTAGTCTGCAATTTCTTTAGAGGTACCTTGTTGGTTCATCAAGGGCCCACTACCCCAACCAAGGTAAGCCTCCCTTTACATGTCTTTGTGTGTTGCAAGTCAATTGTGTGAGTGTGAACACTTAATAGTTGTGTGTGTTGCAGATAATTCTAAGTGCATAAACTTTCTTAGGTATGATACAGATTTATTTGAGTTTGAATCAATGTGAATGAATGGTTATATTGAGCATAATATATGATTCCATTTTCATTTCTGCAGATTGATATTTAGTTAACAAGAGTTGGATAGATGTTTGGGATTGTTAAATAAACAATTGTTATCATTTTGAATTTATGATTGTGTTGTTCTTAGTAGGTACAGGAACCATAAGACTTCATCTCTCACCTTCATGCTCCATGTAATGAAGTCTCTCAATCATATTGACTGTTTCCTATATTAAAGAAGGTTTGATTGGAGTTGATAGGGTTATGATTGGTTTCTTTCTAAGAGTGAATAACGTGAATTGTTAATTTCTATTTCAAATTCTACAAGAAGCAAGATCTCAGTTCATCTCTTCATTTCATGAGCCTCTAATGAACAGACTTGTTATCTGAGAAAGAACCTTTCCAATTGAGTGTTTGTTTGAGAGTTTTTATAAGATTTATCTTCTGAGTTTGAAGTTGTATGAAACATTCAGATACAGAGTGTTATGTTATTAACTATTTCCTAATTGAGCTAGATACAACAGACATAGATAGGTTACCCATTTTCGACATATATAGTGTAACAACTCATTTGATTACGAATCCTAGATTGACATATAAATGAGTGCAATATACTAAGCATATATATACACCAACATTTTGGCGTTGTTTCCGGGGAGTTGTAGACGGTGATAGGTAACATTTTGTGTTTGATTGGTTTGATGAGCTTGGATTGGATTTAAGTACAACCTGAGGGCAGAGAGAAGACGATAAGATGAGAGGTAATAACCTGCGCATCCACTTTGGTGGGGTTGCTCCAAAGTCAGGTTGTCCTCTTACCTTTGGTAGTTAAAAGTTTTTGTTTCATTAGAATTAGAGTTTCTTCTTTTTATGAGTAGATATAGGGATAGTAAAGGTAGATTTATTACTTCCAAAATTCTAGAAAATTTAGAAAAACAAACAATANAACAAGCAATAAGGGAATCACTGGAGACCCCATTAGAAGGAGGAGCTAGAAAAGAGATAGAGGTAGTGATAGAATAAGTTTCACCTGCCATCGAGGCAACACACAAGGTATTGGAACCATTGAATGGTTCCTATACAACTACCAAAAGACAAAACAATTTTCCTTAGACACAGCCACATTGAGCACCATCTTCCTAAAAGGTGTGAGGGATGACTCCATTGAGGTACTAAACCTCATGAGTTTTGTATATGTGTACCAAAATCCATTTGCAGACATTGCAGAGTATTGTAAAAGATAATCCCGCAGTCAATCCAAAACAGGAAAAAGTGTAAGGAATCCTATAAATATAATTACTAAAACCACACCAGAAGGTGTTACTAGGATCGAATTGGGGAATCTACTAGAAAACTTCAAAACGGAAATCCTCAACACCATTAGCTCCCAACTTGATACCATTAAAATTAAAAGAAAACAAGAAGATTAAAATGCTACTTTGGCAATTTTCTGTCCTCGATGTAGGAAAAGGAATGTCCCATTAATGTTATCAAAATATGTGGCCTCTATATAGAGTATCACCCTACCAATGAGTGCCCTTCCTTACTTGGACTAAAATCCATTTTCAAGGGAGGGGGAAAACCTTAGGAAACATCATATCCCCCCAAGAGGGCATGGAGATAGAAAAATCCTAATATGTTTGTAGATATTACCACACAATATTCACAACAACAATGGGTACCTCCAATGTATAATCCTCAATGGTCACCTCAACAACCACAAATCCAACCTTGGAAATAAGGATGGAGGGGGCTTGCATATGGGAATGTTACCTTTCAGCCAACAATTTTTCCCACCTACCCACAATACCCTTCCAATATATCTAAGTTGCTATTAGGATTTAATCATCCTGCTCTTCCTCCGCCTCCACAACTGCAACAACAATTTGCATTGCCTATGAACCCAAATCTGCAACAACAAATGCAAGATGCACCTATCCCAAAACCTCCTCAGCCTACCCCTATTCTTGCACAATCCATTCCTAATCCAAATAATAGACCTACACAACTTGTAAAAAATCTTGAACTCCAAATCTTCCCCACTTATGTGATAACTCCTGCTTCATTTAATGGAATTGAGTTAAGATCACGGAGGGTTTTGAATAAACCAAATCCTACTATGGTTATTCAAGAATAAGAACAAGTAGATAATCAAGTAGTTCAAGAAGAAGAACAAATAGATAATCAAGAAGTTCAAGAGGAAGAACAAAGGGATAACCAATCAGATGAATACAGAAACACCCATGTACAACAAGAAATTCCTCCTTACACTTCTCACCCATAAGAAATATCTCAGAAAAATAATTCTCCTCCTTATCCAGAAAGGTTACTTGTGAAGAAATATGAGGTACCTCTAGGGCATAATTTAGAGACTGAACTTAGAAACATATGTATAAAGATTCCCCTACTTCAGGACATCAAGGACATAACTGTTTATGCTAAGATTGTAAGGGATATTTGCATTAAAAATCCAAGGAGGAAGAGGAAGGAGCCTTCTGTTATACATGTTGTTGGAAAATTATCAGAATTTATATAAGAAATTCCATTCAAATATAATGATCTAGGAAATCCAGTGGTGACCATAAAGATTAATGGTGTTTCTTTCCCAAACAAACTTATTGATCTAGGAGCAACAAATTTTTTTATGCCAGTTGACACCATGAAAACGTTGCAACTAAATCACCTAAGACCAACAGAGACTTTGCTGGAATTAGCAGACAACTCAGTCATCATCCCAACAGGAAGTCTAGATGATGTAACCGTCACTTTGGCCTCTTGGGAAAACCCTGTGGATTTCTTATTGATTCATCCCAAATCCTCCAAACCAGGACATCCAATAGTTCTTGGCCAACCTTGGTTGGACACTACTGATGCATTTATTAGTTGTTGGTCTGAAGAGATGACAATTTCCAATGTCACCCAAAGTCAAAAACTTATTCTCTTTGTTCCTTCCCAACCATCCATTGAAGTTCCTCTTTGGTTGGAGAATCCCTATGGGGAGGAGGAATGTACTCAGCCCTTGTTGACACTCAAACAAGTAAAAGGAGTTCAAGAGAAAACTAAAGAACAAATATTAATCCTATTTTTGGTTGATACATAATGCATTAAATACCGTCAATCTTTTCCTAAATACACAGATATTTTCATCTCCGAATTGCAAGAAATATGACACCCCTCCACCTCTACAGTAGCCACCATTTCACAAATATATGAAGAGAAATAATCAACTATCCAGGATGTTCAGATCATCCCTGAAAAATCCTTGTATATCAATGCTAGTTTAGAAAGAGATCAACAACAAAAAATGATTCAAATGATTCAAGGGCAATCTGGTACTTTTGCATGGAATTACTCTGACATGAAAGGGATTCACCCAGACACTTGTGTGCATCATATTTATACCAATGACTAAATCAGACCTGTTAGGCAACTCCAAAGAAGGATGAACCAAGCCTCAAAAGATATAGTGAAAGAAGAACTCTAGAAACTCCTGCATGCCAATTTAATTTACCCTATATCGGATAGCAAGTGGGTATCACCATTATTTATTGTCCCTAATAAAAATGGTAAATGGAGGATTTATGTGGAATTTATAGAATTGAACAAGGCTACCTACAAGGATTACTTTCCTTTTTCTTTCATAGACTAGGTACTGGACACTTTTTTTGGGAAGAGGTATTTTTTTTTCTTGGATGGGTTTAGTGGTTACAATTAGATCCAAATTTAACTATAATATCAAGACAAAACCACATTTACTTTCCCATGGGGTACCTATGGCTATAAGGTTTTTCCTTTTGGTTTGTGTAATGCCCCTACTACCTTTCAAAGGGATGTCTTGGCTGTTTTCTTTGATTTGACCCATGATTGTGTAGAAGTCTACATGGATGACTTCACAATATATGGGGATGATTTCTAGCAAGCATTGGACAATTTGGAGAAAGTACTAATTAGGTGTAAAGAAATCAACCTTTCCCTCAGTCACGAAAAATCTAGAATGATGCTCATTGAAGGAATAAGGGTAGACCCTGCCAATATTGAAATAATTTCTCAAATCAAAATCCCTAGCTCACAGAAAGAAGTCATAATCTTTTTAGGGCATGCTGGTTACTATAGGAGGTTCATTCAAAATTTTAAAAACCTAGCTACCCCACTATTCAAACTATTAGAAAAAGAGGTTGAATTTTGTTGGAATGAACAATGTCAAATTTCTTTTGAAATTTCAAAAACAAATCTTTCAAGTGCCCCTGTTTTAAGAGGACCAAATTGGTCTCTTCCTTTTCATATTTGTACAGATGCCTCAGATACAACTATGGGGGTTGTTTTAGGACAAAGGAAAGGCTAGATTCTGTATGCTATATACTTTGCCAGGAATAATCATTCACCTACTGAAGTAAATTACACTATTACTGGAAAATAATTCTTGTCAGTAGTACATGCCATTAATAAGTTCAGACACTACATAACAGGGTATGAAGTTTTTGTACATACTGACCATTCAACCATCATATTTTTGATGAAAAAACCTGTTACAAATGCTAGAGTGACTAGATGGTCATTATTATTGCAAGAATTCAATATCACCATTATTGATAGGCCTGGAAGAGATAATTTAGTTGCTGATTTCTTGTCTAGACTCATTCATACAGGTGATAATATGCCAGTAGATGATAATTTTCTAGATGAGAATCTATTTTCTATTTCTAATTACATTCCTTGGTATGCATATTTAGCCAACTATCTTGTAACAGGAAAGCTACCTTAGAATCTTTCCTCCCGAGAAAAATAGAGAATTATCGAGCTAAGTTCCAATTACATGTGGCATGATGATTGTTTATATCGAACTGGGTCTGGTTTGGTGATCAGAAGGTGTGTCCAGGAGGATGAGATGCATGAAATATTCAAAGCTTGTCACGATGGTCCATGTGGTGGCCATTTTGCTAATAAAAGAACAACATACAACATCTTACAGTCTGGCTACTATTGACCAACTATTTTCAAGGATGCAAAGAAGTATGTGGCTAGCTATGATGATTGTCAAAGGATGAGAAAACCTATTGCAATTGATGAGATTCCCCTCCAATATCAAGTAGTAATTGAACCTTTTGAGAAATGGGATTTGGATTTTGTAGGACCTATTAACCCTATGTCTCGAAGGAACAAGTACATCTTAGTTTGGAAAGATTATGTGACCAAATGGGTGGAAGCTAAAGCTTTATATTCTGCCAATGAACAATATGTTGTAGATTTTCTCTTTGAATAAATATTTACTTTCTTTGGTGTGTCTCGATAAATAGTAACTTTCCAAGGAACCCAATTCACCTCCAATTTGGTCAACACTCTTATTGAACAATAAAAAATCAAACATACAAAATATTCACCTTATCATCCTCAAGCAAATGTGCAGGTGGAATCAATTAACAAGGTGATAGAAGCTATTCTTACCAAGACTATTCAACTACATCACAAAGATTGGGTTGATAGGTTTCTTGATGCCTTATGGTCCTATAGGACATCTTGAAGAAACACAACAGGCCATACACCCTATGAGTTGGTATATGGGAAGAAGGTGTTGCTTCCCATAGAATTTCAAGTGAAAACCTTCAGGACTGCCATGCAAATAGGGATGAATTTGGATGAAGCTAAAAAATAGAGGCTATTACAGTTGAATGAGCTTGATGAGGTAAGACAAGATTCTCTTCAAAGGACCACCCTTATACAAGAACAAGGGAATAAATGGCTTGATAAGTACATCAAGAAGAAGTATTTTTAGTCAGGTGATTGGGCCCTACTGTATGATAGTAGGTTCAAGAATTTTAAAGGTAAATTTTCTACTAGATGGTTGGGACCCTATGAAGTTGATACAATTTATGACAATGGTTCAGTTAAGATAAATACTATTGATGATAATCAAACCTCCTTTTCCGTGAATGGACATCGATTGAAGGTTTATCATAAGCCTCTATCAAAAGAAGATTTTGTTAGACATGTTCTTTAGAATTATGAAATGCAACTAATAGGCAAGGGGATTTCTTCTCCTGTTGATCCACCACAATAAGTTTGTTGTGTGAATTAATTTGGTTCTATACATATCTATAAATAGGTGTGTGATTAGATAGAAATTTTGGTGTTACTAACAAAAACAAAAAGTTGATTGTGTTCTCATGTAGATAAATGAATAAGGAGGACATATACCAGGTGTAGGTCTACCCTTTTATCCAACCCTGGTAGATCATTTTTGGAAAAGAAGCTAAATGGAGTTTTATTTAAGTTTTTTAGACTCCTAAAAATTGAAAACACCGATGAGAAGGAACTGGCCCAGGCTCGAGAAAATCCATGAGACAGTAGATGGATTTTTTTTAAACTTTTTCAGACTCCTAAAAATTGAAAACACGGATGAGCAAGAGCTGGCCCAGGATCGAGAAAAATCCATGGGAAAGTAGATGGTGTTTTCTTTAAGTTTTCCAGACTCCTTAAAAATGAAAACAACTGTGAGAATTGACTAATCTAGGCTCAAGAAAAATACACAGAATAGTAGTAGTTAGCATTATTTTTATAATAATAAGGAAGTGGCAACAGGACTAGTGATCAACTTGGTTCCAAAAAGAGGAGGATTTTGAATCTCAAGATGAGGTTTTCCAAGCTACAAAATACCTTCTTGTTACAGAGCTTGGGGCCCAGTCATTGAAGTCTTTTACCCTATTTTCTGACACTTTCGCTACAAATTTAGAGTTCATGTATCAAGTGTTGATATTTGTTTCACCTACATGGACTTTCGGTAGAATCAAATCACATGTTCTCTTCGATATCATCAAAAATACTAACAATTTCTACAAAGTCCAGCCTAAAAAATTCCAGTCTACATAACACCACCACCAAGTACCTTATCCAATTCTCATTGAGTAACAAAATACAATTTTGTGGTGATCCGGTACTGGATAATATCTTTGTGTTATTCTGGTACTGCAAAAATGTTCACCTTTGTGCTCATCTGGTATTGTGGGAAAAGGTTTGTACTCATCCATTACTATGGGAGAAGGCCTATGTTATTTCGGTACTGGGAAAAACTTTTCATTGATCCGATACTGCAAACAATGTTCACCTCTATGCTCATCTAGTACTGAAGGAGAAGGCCTATGCTATCCCGGTATTGGGAAAAACTCGACAGTGATCCGATACTGCAACAAATTCACCCCTGTGTTCATCTGGTATTGAAGGAGAAGGTTTGTGTTGGTCCGGTACTACAACAAATCTTTGCTATGGTCCAAAACTGAGGTGCGATCCAGTACTGGTAATGAGGTGTTGGTAGTCCTTATCCTATACTCAAATTTTTTGCTGCTCGATATAAATGCTTCAAGTAATAGGAGGTATAAACTCAACATTTTTTCTGTTTTATTAAGGAATTAGACTAATTATGTATTGAACTTTTGGTTACTCTCATACACCCTCTTGTCCTCAATTATTGCACACTCCCTACCATGAATTTCTTCAATCCCTTGTATACATCTCCTCATATAGAAATCATTCCTATACACCCAAAATGTTGAGAGTACGAGGTAATTATACCTCTAACAGGACCAACTTCATTATTTCTGTTTATATGGTGAAGAACGCCATATTCTCATGATCCAACATCATGCCATACAAATGAATTAAGGCACATCTTAATGCATGTCAAAATATGATCCCATTCCGATCATGATGATGTCAGACGATTTCATACTTGTGAATTCTGGTCATAACAACCACATCTCTTGTAATCATTTCCCAACACTCCCGTGAACATGATCTGATGCCAACCTCCATACGAGTGTATAAGTTATTCATGAATTCAAATTATCTTACCTTGCCATCATTACCATGGATGTGACCATTGCAATACGAATCTTAAATTATAAACGCTCCTTTGGATTGCTTCACCATCCAAATCAATGTTATTTACCGTTTTAATGTCACACCACCTACATTTACACTGTGATTATGTTCCTTCATATCTTTTGCATACTTATCCTCTTCTAGTAGTCCATCACAGACTACGTTGATCCGATACTCAACCCTCGATCCTCTGTTCCATTGCATTATACGCTTTAAGAATTGTTTTAAGCCAGCATAGGGGTTGATAGACACAAACCTGTGTTCCAGTTATATAGGGAGACACAGGAATATCAATAATCTAGGGAGAGATTTGAACAGGCCAGTTGGGTTCCATTTCTTGAAAAATTCAAAGGCTATCACGAGGGAGCCTCTCTTGCTTTTGCGCAAACCTATGATAAAGAAAGGGTTCAGTTTTGAGATATGAAATTAACGATTTCAGAGGCCACCATAGAAGAAGCTACATGCTTACCTTCCTCTGGAGAGAAATATTTTAAGGGGGTGATCGTTGATAAAAATCTTTATCATAAATTTCTAAGGCCGTAGTATCAGGACCCCGATTGGACCAAATACATTCCTTGAAGTTGAATTAAATAAGAGTATTAGAAGATGCTCATTAGTTTGCAGAGATTTATCACTTGCGAAGGGGGGTATTTCATGACCTTCCTATACCATTTGAAACTTTTGTCACATTTTGAAGGAGGGCCGCAAATCGATTTTCCCCACTTCCTCTATATGAGTTTAAATAAAATGGTGAGAGGAGTTAAAACAACATCCAAGAAACCCAAAACCAGTATCCATCGCCATGGCCTAATGAAATTATTGGTTGTCCATGCCTTGAGAAAACAAGGCAATAGCTAGAAACAACTAATTCAACAAAAAATTTCTCAAGAAGGAGTGTCTAAATCTATAGAAGAACATGAAACAAAGGCATGTAGTGAGGGGTCCAGTAGAAAGACAAAGAAAAACAAAGGGAAGAAGTTAGGGGGTGAAGTAGCTACTGTTACACCTAGCTCATCCCATCCTATTGATGAATTGGGTAAGGATAAGTCTGTTATAGAGGAGCCTACTACATCCAAGAAAAATAAAACCTCTCGATCTTAGAAAACAAGTCCAACCCTGATTCCAAATACTAAAAGGAAAAAAAAGAAAGGACTCTGGGAAATGTGAATGATCAGATAGTGCTCCTGAGGAACCCATTGAATTATCACCAGAGCTAGTTAGCAAGTTGGAAAAGACCCATGAACTAAACATTCAGAGCAGGAAAAAGTGTCAAAAGAAGGGTGTGCCAACAAAACAAATCCTAGAGGTGCCCACTACATCTAAGAAGGAGAGGCCTGACCAATCTAAAGAACCTAGTCCAACCTCGATTCCTAAATATCAACTGCCACGAAGTGAGAGGCAAAAAAGGAAGAAAACAGGTCAAAAGGAAGTTTCACATGATACCCCCGAGGAAACTATTGAGCTCCCTCAAGAATCAGTTAATGAGTCCGAGAAGACCCATGAAGCAACTATTGTGTTTCCTTAAGAGTCGATTAGTGAGTTGGATAAGACTCCTAAGGTTACACATGGAAGTAAGGGGAATCTTAAAATGAGGAAGGTTCAAAAGAAATAAATCTTAGATCCTGCACCTCAGTCCTCTAGAGTGGAAAGAAGGAATGTTCAGCCAGAACAAACTACATAACCTAAAGTTCGGTCCTCCAAGGTGAAAATAAAATATGTACAAGAGAAACAGGTCCCCTTGTCTATAACTGCTACTAAAAACAAAAGAAGAATTTGTTTGAAGAGACTTCCAGCCCTGTCAGCGAATCTAAGGAAGCCTCACTTCCTATATGAAGAACCACCAAGAGCATGGCCAAACAAATAATATTTCCACATGTGCCTTCTCTTCCAGAAGAGCCTATTGATATTCCAACTTCTCCAGAGAAAGAAAGTGGCTATGGAGCGACGATTAGTGAGATCGAGGGGTTAGTGGTAGAAACATTGAGAGGTCTAAGAAAGGAGAAGGAAGCCCGAGAGGAGGTGACTGAACAAACAACCGCATATGATCCTGACAATTATCTGAGAAAACAACAATTGATATTGAAGGTTGGGAAACTGACAAAATAGAATGAGAGGTTGAAACAAGAGGTTACAAAGTATCAAGTGTTGGATAGGGATATTAAGGCAAAGAATGCACAATTGAAAGAATATAACCTAAGGTTACAGGATGCGCAAGAAGAGGTATCTACTAAACTCAAGAAAGTTTTACGTTTGATCCAACACACCAGGGTGATTAAGAAGGAGCTTAGGAGTGAGGCTTCTGGGTTCAACATTCTACAACCAAATAAATGATGTGCAGACAGGATGGGAGACAGTTCAGTTTTGCAAAGTTTTGAGTATCGGTTTTGATATTGTTGCATGAGGACATGCAATGACTTTAGCATGGGGGAAATGTTGAATCTCCATTTTGACACTTCTATTATCCTATATTATCCTCTATGTGGGTCAATTTTACCTCTCACATGTGCATATGTTGTCTATTTCCTCCACAAACCTAACTTGTGACCTTGTCCATGTGCATAGAGAGGTAACCTATGGTAAAACATGATTTGTTTGATTTTTTTAATAAATTGGGATTAAATGGTTGATTATTTATGCTCCTAATTACTTTGACTATTAATTAAGCAGCTTAATCTAGTACTACCACTGGTCCGGTACTACACCAACCACTTGATTCAGTACTCCACTTGATCTTGTACTCCGCATGATCTAGTACTCCACCTGGTCCGATACTCCGCCTGATATGGTACCAATACTCCTGCTCATTCGATAATCTACAGTGATCCGGTACCAATATTCTTCCTAATATGGTACCAACTTTGTGCCTCTTCCGGTGCCAGCTCTATGCCTATTCTAGTACTATTGTTGCACTAATCCGGTACATAGATTTATGATTGTGCTAGTCTAGTACTAAACCCTTTTCTACATGATTAACATGTTGAACGAGTATGCTGGTGGTGATTCCAAGAAATTGGTTGGATGGAAGTATCCTTAGATATTTTGGATATAAGAATAGACTTCACCACTCATGCACTTCATGTCATGAGGATGAAGTCCATCCCTAGAGATACGATATGAATCACCAATTGTAATATTTTGAAAATATTTGATAATTATCCTCAGACCTTGGTTATAATGGATAACCTTCTTTAAAAGAGATGTTGTGTAGATGATAGACAGTAAGTAGTAAGTAGAGAATGATACACATTGTTATGCTGAGAAATGAAATGTTGAACTGTTGATTCACTCGATCAATTGAAGGAATACAAATGCTATTTTGTGCAATTCATGAGTATGAGTAAAGTGTTTTAGTCTACAATTTCTTTAGAGTTACTTTGTTGGTTCGGCAAGGGCCCACCTCCCCAACCAAGGTAAGCCTCCCTATACATGTCTTTGTGTGTTTTAAGTCAATTGTGTGAGTCTGAACACTTAATAGTTGTGTGTGTTGTAGATAATTCTAAGTGCATAAACTTTCTTAGGTATGATACAGATTTATTTGAGTTTGAATTAGTGTGAATGAATGGTTATATTGAGCATAGTACATGATTCCATTTTCATTTCTGCAGACTGATATTTAGTTAACAAGAGTTGGATAGATGTTTGGGATTGTTAAAAAAGCAATTGTTATCATTTTGAATTGTTAACATAAGACTTCATCTCTCACCTTCATTCTCCATGTAATGAATTCTCTCAATCATATTGAATGTTTCCTGTATTAAAGAAGGTTTGATTGGAATTGATAGGGTTATGATTGGTTTCTTTCTAAGAGTGAATAAAGTGAATTGTTAATTGTAGTTTCAAATGCTACAAGAAGAAAGATCTCAGTTCATCTCTTCATTTCATGAGCCTCTAATGAACAGACTTGTTATCTAAGAAAGAAACTTTTCAATTGAGAGTTTGTTTGAGAGTTTTTATAAGCTTTATCTTTTGAGTTTGAAGTTGTATGAAACATTCAGATACATAGTGTTATGTTATTAATTATTTCCTGATTGATATAGATACAACATACATATATAGGTTACTTGTTTTCAACACATATAGTGTAACAAATATTTTGATTATGAATCACAGATTGACATATAAATGAGTGCAATATACTAAGCATATATATACACCAACACTCTAATTCATTTCCCATAGGAAATCTTGCCCCCTACCAGATTTTATCACCCACAATGTCTGAACATTTGGTTTATGAAAAGAAAGCCAATGCGCCCTATATGTGATATCTCCTCTACATATTCACCACTTGAGGAATAACACACTCTGAAATTTGCCTTTATCACCTCTCTGGATTCCCTGTATTCCCACATTTTCCATTGCGATGAAGATATCCTCGAGGAACTCACTACCCGCTATTTCCCATGGAATGCGGTCCATCACCGAGCACTTTTTCTCTCACAGGAAGCCTTTGAACCTCCTATCCAAGCCTCCGTATGTGCAATCAAAACCAAGGATTTTATTCCTTTAGGGAATATAGATTGGTTCAACAAACCTATCCCTTCCCCAGATGATTTTGAGGAAGGAAACATGGCCAATATCTCCCCCACCGTCAAAATTGACATTTCCATCAAACCGGGAATCATCGAAGAAATCACCATTGGCACCGCATGCTTCCCTGAGGAACACACAACTTACAAAGCTCTCTTTCAGGAATACCAGGATATTTTTTCCTTGTCATATACATAGATGTCCGACCTCGATCCTTCTACAGTCGAACATCGCATCGACACATGGCTACATGTTTCCCCCATCCGTCAAAAGCAACGCCCACTTCACCCATCCAAATCTGCAGCTATCAAAGCCGAAATTGATAAGTTACATGCTGTTGGGTTCATTTACCCCATTGCGTATACCTCATGGGTTTCCAACCCATCCCCGTTAACAAAAAATAGGGAACTATTCGCTTCTGCACCAAATTTTGCGATATCAATGATGCTTGTTCCAAAGATAACTTTCCAGCCCCTTTCATCCACCAAATGATCGATGACTGTGATGGCCATGGGGCATTTTCCTTCATGGATTTCTTCTCTGGCTACAATCAAATCCAAATCCATCCATCAGATCAGTATATAACTTCTTTTACTACCCCATGGGGTACTATTGCTTATCGTTTCATGAATTTTGGAATAAAAAACGTAGGTGATACATTTCAATGGGCCATGACTTATGTTTTCCATGATCTTTCTTGCATCATCCTTGCTTATTTGTATGACCTCATGGATTGATACAAGAAATGAACCCAACATTTAGACAACTTACGCATCATCTTTCAACGATGTCGCTAGTACAATATCCGCTTGAACCCTCTCAAGTGTGTATTTTTCATCACCACCGAATGCCCTGTTTGGTTCATTGTCTCCCAACACAGCATCATAGTGGACCCCCTCAAGGTCCAAGCTATCACAAAAATTCCACCACGTAGGAATTTGTGCCAACTGCAGAGCCTACAAGGAAAATCTAACTTTTTACATCGCTTTGTCCCAGATTACACCATTTGAACGCATGGTTTCCTCTGCCTACTGCGTCATGATATCCCATTCCGATGGGATGAACATGCTGGAACCGCTTTTGATGATTTAAAAGTGGCCCTATCCAATGCCCCTTTGATTAGTTCTCCAGACTATGATTGCGAATACATACTCTATTTGTTAGACTCAGTAGTCTCAGTAGAAGGAGTCCTCATCGAAATAGGGGATTATGGGAGGGAACACGTCATTTAATATATCAGTAAAAATATTTCAGGACTACCCCTAAAATACAATCATGATGGGAAATGTTCCCTCGCGATTGTCCTTGTAGTCTAAAATCTGTGACATTATATCCTACTTCAAACTACCAAAGTCATAGCAGATTCCAACCCCATGCCCAATGGATGGTTATCCTTCAGGAATACGACCTAGAGTTATCAACTCCTAAAATCAAGAAAACACTCATTCTCTTCAAACTCATTATAGCGTTTCACTCAGATGCTAAAGATTCACTCATCAATACAGATTTTCCTAATGAACACCTCTTCTTCATCCCCTCTGATGATCCCCAGTATGGATACCTTCTCGTCTACCTTCAGAAACAAAAGTTTGAGTCTCATCTCTCTCGAGACAATCACCAACACATTCGCTATTAGGCCCCTTGATACCTCCTGATTGGTGACATCTTGTACTAATGTGGGATCGACACCATCATTCGTCGATGTCTAACCGTCGATGAAGTGAACCAAATATTGAGTGATTTCCATAGAAGCACTTGAGGTGGCCACCTCTCAGGTATTTCCACCGCCCTAAAAAACATTCGAGTAGGATACTTATGGCCCACATTGTTTCATGACTGCATCCAAGCTGTCAAGCGATGCGACAAATCCCATCTCTATGAAAACAAAGCATGAGCGCCACTCGCTCTTCTACATACAGTCATCACCACTGACCCCTTCTGCAAATGGGGCATAGACTTCATGACCTGAAATCCTCCATCCAATAATGGAAACAAGTACATTGTCATGGTAGCATATTACTTCACCAAATGGGCCGTAGCCATTCCTACCTTCAACAATACCGCTGACACAACAATGCGTTTTTTCTTCAACCACGTCATTATCCATTTTGGAATTTCACTACAGTTAGTATCCGATCATGGTAAACACTTTGAGAATGAGATCTTCATCGAACTCTCCTCAAATCTAGGCTTCTCCCATGAGTTTTCCTCCCCTTACTACCCTCAATCCAATGGACAGGTTGAGGTTGCCAACAAAGTCCTCAAAAACATGCTACAACGTACCGTCAACAAACATAAGACCAACTGACATCATATGTTGTTTTCAACATTATGGGATCATCACACTGTAGCCAAAACTACCACTGGTTTTACACCTTTCCACCTCATCCATGGGATCGAAGCCACCCTCCCCATCGAGTGTGAAATTGCCACGTTATGCACTTCCATCAAGCTCTTACCTGACACTACTCCAATGGAGTAGCGCTTACTGACTTTAGAGTCACTGGATGAAGATCATTGATCTTCATTACATAACAATGAGGAAGCTAAAAAATTGTCCAAAGCCACCTTTGATCGCCATGTCAACCTTCATTCGTTTAATGAAGGATATGTTGTCCTAGCCTATGATATCACCCACGATACTCTCGGTCATGGGAAATTTGAATCATTATGGCATGGACCCTACATTGTCCAACACCGACTCACTAAAGGTGCATAAATCCTAGCCTCTCTAGAAGGCTATCCTCTCAAAGAACCTGTCAATGGGTTGTACTTAAAGAATTTTTATGCCTGAGCGTAGCCATTCTACCTTAGGATTTTTATTTGTACACATTTGTAGAGTTTTTAGTCTTCTTTTTTGCCTCCACTCCTCATGTCTGATCTACCATTCGTGTTATTGACAGATGCATCCTCCATTGGCCTACCACATTGGTTATGCTGATGATGCTAGCCGCTGGACATAGAATCTCGCTTCGACCTCTTGGGCCCTTTATACCCCCTCACATGAACTGCTCCACTCCAACGGTATATGTTTGGGCTCAACCACCAACAACCAAGAAGAATACACCATCGTCATTGGTCTCCTCGCTGAGGCGAGTCACCGCCACACTCATCACCTTAGAGTTTTATTATATTCCCATCTTGTCTTCCTACAACCCAACAATGTATATCATGTTCACGATCCTTGCCTCTTTTGCAAATACCTGCAAGTTAGACTCTTATATCAAAACTTTGATTCAATTAAATTTACACATATTCCACAACAATTTAATCAAATAGCAA
>JASDQU010013108.1:110568-128559 GCA_032191745.1 Picea mariana | reverse complement strand
ATCCATCACTCGCAACATGCCTCCTGACTCCATCTGGAATGACACTGTTTCAGATCTGTCTACTTCATTCTTGGTCCCCATACCAGGTTCCACATGCACATCTAACTCAGACTGTGTGAAGCTATTGAAAAAATCTCCTACTCCTATCATATGATGTGTGGCTCCACTTAATATTATCCACACACTAATTGATATGGTGTGAAAGGAAGTATAGGAAACAAGTAATAACTTTGTATGTTAAAAATTCTTGGCAAACTCATCCATTTGAGTCTTTACCGATGAAAATACCTCTAGTGTTTTTTTGTTCCTTCCCTTCTTCTTGTTCGTACATTGACCTGTATAATTCCAAAAATTGTGACATGAAAAGCACTTGAATTTTCTCACTTCATTCTTTCCATCTTGAGAGGTAGACTTTCCATTAGAAATCCTTTTGAAATTTCCCTTCTTTTCCAGACTAGAAAGAGTAAGGTTCTCATCATCATGTTTGTGGCAACCTCCATTCAGTTCTTCATCCTAAATTTCATCCTGAATGAAGTCATCCCACAACCTTGACCAATCAGGGAGGTTCTCATGTTCTATGATACCTTTGATGAATGGTTTTCATTTCTTTATGAAGCCTTTTAGTGCCATCCTCACCAATTATGAATCAATGAGTGTTGCCCTGACTACAAACAGTTCATCTCGAAACCTATCATATCAGGGTGAGATAACTTGTCCCCATTTATGATATTGTCATGTTGGTGTCCTTGAGCTTCTCTCTCAACACCATTTTGTGATTCTCATTCTTTCTCTAAAATAAACCTTTCATATCCTCCCACATTTTCCTAGAAGTTGTATTTCTTGATAAATGAGGGATCAAATGATCCTTCACTCCATCTAGAATTATGCACCTATATTCCACATCCTTTTTATTATGGATGGCCAGTTTTGTCACATCCATTAGAGGAGTGTTCTGAGTTTTAGTGAATTCCTAGTCTTGTTTTCCATAAAAAATAACATGATTTTGTCCTTTCAAGGACTGTAGTTGGAAACAACATACAACCTATCCTAAAATCGCAATCCATTTGACATCTCTAATATATGATCTAATAACCCTCTAGAGAAATTTCCCTTGTGCTATCATGTACAACCTTTTCTCGTGATATATGTGATATCATAGAGACTATTATGATTATTCATACGATTTTCCATGCACTCTTCGTGATCTATAACTGAATACCTGTGTTGATATCAACCCGACTATAGTATAGTTGTTTCCTTGAAATTTCTCATTTGATATATTCATGTTGGTTATCAATTTGATAGATCTTATACAAAAGATAGTGGATATGTTCTTGGTCCTTCAATCTCTCACCACAAAAATCCTAATCCAATAGATCTGTCATTTTTGTAACCCACGATTGGCTCCCTCCCAGAGAGATGATTCTGATACAATGCTAATTTTTTCCCTCAACCCACCACCTGACAGTTAATTATAAATAAATCACTTATTGAATCAAAGCACTACCTAGTTATCAAATAAACATTAGAACATAAGACTAAATAAGGAAATGGAAAATATCATACACAATACACAAAGATATTTTTACCATCAACTAATCTTATCATTCAAATATCCTCAAAGATTACAAGGGCTCCCATACCTGAGAAAATGGCCCACCTAGAAAATAGATAGAGTACATATGCCCTTGACTAGTTAATATGTTTCCAGACCTCTTGTATGATCCTGTATAGAAAAATTGAAACTGTTATACAGATACTCGGGCTATCATGTGCTATCTATGAAATTGTAACACCAAAACCCACACTATCTGCGTCACTCATACTAGAAAAACTACATTATTCATGGTAGTCAATCCTTCGGTTGTATGTATGTTCTCTCTCTTCATTTTACTAGATATCTAGATGTAATTCCTTCTCCACATGTCCAATATCTCTTTGAATCATGTTCCTTTGTGATTGAACTCTCTCTACATCAACACTTATATGAAACACTCTTCACCCAATATTTATGAGATCCCACTCGCTCATATCATGTGTAAGGTAAATTTCTTCTTTTCTTCTACACTCTCCAATGACTCCATAATAGAAAAAGTCCTTTTCTATCTCTATGTAAAACTGTCTTCTCCTTCACCCTAGCCTTGATTTTATAACATTGAATTATGACCCAACCCTAATCTCGAAAGTGATTGACGATTGAGATTACTTCTCACCTTACTTGATATCAATGACTAGTATTTAATTTATTAATGCTAATTAAAGAATTTCCTTAAATAAAACTAAACTCACTAATAAAATCACTTTACTTTAATAATTACTTTAATTAACATAAAATATCATAGTTAGAAGGCCCTAAATGGCTTCCACATTCTAGACATGTGGAAGTACATGTCTGATGCTACATACATCAACACTCCCTCTTAGTGAGGAAGGTACTTCTTCCAGCTGGAGGTGGCTCTGTCTTTTCTGCCATATTCGCTACCATGTTTACTCTCCAATCCACCTGATTTGATGCTCCCTTTGAAACAAAATTTATCCCTACCATTTTTCTTCGACACTTCTTTGAATAACTCTCTCTGATCATGATCCTAGAAGCCTCCTACTCCTAAGCATAATGCATGGCCATATTGAACCATGAGTCCTTTTTGATAAACTTGGAAGGTTTCTCCTTCATATTTTAACCTAAAGGTTGACTCTATCTAAGTTGTTGAACCTTCAGAGCTACCTTCTCCTTTTTCTCTTCCACTCTACTACTTTCCATTGATTGCATAGGCTAGACCTTTAGCCTATAGAAGTTTCTCTCTCTAACTCCTAGAATAACTACTACATCTGAGATATATCCTCTGAGATTGATCAACAGCTATCCCTATTGAAATGCTACTTCAAATCCCTTCTTCTCAATCACTGAGACTAAGATCACACTCTTCCTAATTTTTTGCACCCATAAACACATCCATCACTCTCAACATGCCTCCTAACTTCATCTGGAATGACACTATTCCAAATCCCTTTAATACATGCTTGGTCCCCATACCAAGTTACACATGCACATATGATTCAAACTTTGTGAAGCTCTCAAGAAAATTTCGTTCTCCTGCCATATGAAATGTGGCTCCACTATCTATTAGCCATGCACCAATTGATATGGTTCCCAAGGAAGTCTATAAAACAAGTGAGAACATTGTCTCTTCAAACTTCTTGGAAAAATCATTCATTTGAGTCTTTCCAACGTAGCTACCTCTAGTTGCATTTTGTTTTGTCCCTTCTTCTTGTTTGGACATTTCCCTGCATAATTCCAAAACTTGTGACATGCAAAGAAATTGACTTTTCTCATGTCGTTATTCTTGTCGTCTTTAGAGGTAGAATATCCAATGGAAATCTTCTTGAAATTTCCATTCTTTTCCTGTATGGAAAGAACAATGTTCATATTATTATTCTTGTGCCAACCTCCATTTAGTTCTTTATCTCGAAGTTCTTCTTAAAGAAATTCATCCCACAATATTTACCAAGATGGGAGATTCTCACATGATATAACCCATTTGATGAATGGTGTCCGCTTCTTCATGATGCATTTTATTTTACTCCTCACCAATTGTGTATCAATCACTTTCTCCCCAACTGCATCCAGTTTATCACGAACCTATTGGATTCGAGTCAGATAGCTTATCACCATTTTTTATCCTGACATCTTGGTGTCACTGAGATTCTCTCTCAACATCAATTTATGATTCTCATTCTTTCTCTGAAATAAACCCTTATGAGCCTTTCATATTTCCTTGGCATTTGTCTTTCCCGATAAATGAGGGATCAAATGGTCCTTCACTCCATCTTGACTTATGCATCGGAATTTCACATCCTTCAGATTACGGATGACCATTTCTTCCGCATCCGTTGGAGGAGTGATCTGAGTATCAGAAAATTCCGAGATCCCATTCTCCATCAACACCAACATGATTCTCTCCTTGCAAGGATAATAGTTCCCATCCTCAAATCACAATCCAATTGAAATCTCCAAGATATAATCTGATAACCCTGTGCTGAAACTACCTATATATTGTCGTGTATGGCCTCTTTCCTATGCTATCAATGTGACTATTACACTTCTTCCCATGCTATTCCATGTGGTCTACATGACCTATATCATGATACCCATGTTGTTCTCGGCCTAACTACAATACAACTATTTACCTAAAATCCATCCTTTGATTTCATCTTGTTGGTTATCAATCTAATAAGATCTCCTTGTAGATTTGATAGATTTGTTGCAAAATATAGTTGATATGTGCTTGGTCCTTTAAACAACCATCACAAAAATCCTATTCCAATATCATTTTTGAAACCTGGGATTTTCTCCCTCTCAAAGTGATGACCCTAATACCATGTTTAATTTTTCCCTCAACCCAGCAACCAACAATTAATTCCAAATAAATCACTTATTGAATCAAAGAACAAATGAGTTATAAACTAAACATTACAGTGGAAGACTAAATAAGGAAACCAAAAATATCATGCAAAATACACAGATATATTTTTCCCATAAACTAAGCTTATCATTCAAATATCCTCAAATCTTGCAAGAGCTCCCATACCCGAGAAAATGACCCAGTTAGAAAAGAGACAAAACACATTTATACATAACTGGTTGATCTACTACCAAACTTATTGTATGATCATGTAGTACCACAACAATGTGATTGTTACCCTGATACCTACATTTCCTTTTTCTATATGCATGAATTTAACAACAAAACCCATGCTATTTGCATGACTTGTACCAAAAAAAGCATATTCTATGAGGTAGCCAATCCTTCGGCTATATAACTGCTCTCTCTCTTCCTTTTCCTAAATCTATAAATGGAAGTCCTTCTCCTCCTATCCAAGAGATCTTTGAATCATATTCCTTCATGATTCAACTCTCTCTGCATCAACACTTGGATGAAGTACTCTTCACCTAATCTCTATGAGATCTCACTCACTCATATCACGTGGAAGATTTTTTTTTTTTTTTTTACTTCTACACTCTCCAATGACTCCACACTAGCAAAAGTCCTTCTTTTATGTCTCTCTGTAAAAGTTCCTTCTCCTTCACCCTATCCTTTCTTTTAAAATATTGAGTTATGACCTAACTTTAATCTCCATAGTGATTGACAATTGAGATTACGTCTCACCTCACTTGAGATCAACAATTAATATTTCATTCACTAATGGTAATTAAAGCATTTCCATAAATAAAACTCAACTCACTAATAAAAGAAATTTACTTTAATAATTACTTTAATTAAATTAAAGTATCATAGTTAGGAGGATATAGACTACTTCCTAGGAGGATATGTCCTATGCTACATGCATGAACAAACCATAAGCCTTAAGAAAATTCCATTGGTGAACAAAACACTTCTCCAAATCAGTTGACCCGACCGAGTTTGAGTGCAATTAACCCTTCACAGTCCCTATTCAAAATGAAATCAAAAGTTGACATAAATCCATACTGAGGTGAGATAGATGCATTAAAATTGAATCATTGGTTGCAACAACTATAATTTTATTTTAGTTTTCACCATATAGATGAAGAGAAAAATACTTCATTTTCTATATTGAATTTAGAGGGCCATGATTTCACCTGGTGAAAAATCCATATGCAAACACTTAGGCATGAGGGTGATATGAAAAAAACTAGGTGGGATGAATTCAAAACCCTCACCAAATCCCAATTCTACCCTATTAGATATGTAGAGGACCAATGGATCCGATGGCACTACTTTAGACACAGGTAAGGGAAAAGTGGATATGAGTGCACCATTGAGTTAAGAAAGATGGCCATCATGCTATGTATCTCTCCCAAGAACCCATATGTACTTCTCAAGTATCTAGGGGGTTTACACATTCATCTATCAATGCAAGTGATTCTCTTCAATCCAAGGACAATGGATGAGGCATGTGTACATGCATAGTGCCTAGAGAAGATAGATCAAAATAAGGGGAAACCAAGTGGTTCTAAGAAGAAAGAGAACCAGGTATCTTCCAAGGAGGGGAAGAAGAAGTGGAAAAGGGGGGAATATAAGAAGACAATAACCACTACACATCAGTAAAAATATCCTAACAACCATTGCAATTATTGCAACATTGATGGCCATATTGAGGAAAAGTGTAGAACACTACATCCAGAGCTCAACCCAGAGAAACACAATATGGATGGAAAGAAAAAGAACCTTCTAGCCACATATTCGAGCAATCCGATTGAAAATAGCTTTGATGTGGATGAAAATATTGTCTACACATCTATGTAGAAGGAGGTGAATCTAAGTATCCTTGATCTCTAGTAAGAGAAGTAGATGACCAAGCTCTTCCACATCAAGATTTAGGTCAACAAGACCAAGACATATGCTATGCTCAACTCAAGTTCAAGGGATAATCTCATAGCAGTGGATATGCTCAGAAAACTTGGAATGGAGGTTATTTATCATCCTTATCCCTATACATTGGGTTGGGTAAACAAGAATGAAAATATCAAGGTAATGAAGAAGTGTAAGATTAAATTTGTTTTAAGTGTTGATTTTATAGATGAAGCATAATTGGACATAATACCACTGGATGTATGTGGAGTAGTTTTTGGAAGCCCCCTACATGTATACAAGGGATGTTGTATTCATGCAAAGACCCAACCAATACTTCCTCATAAAGGACAAGAAATCCTTCACCATCAATGTGCATAAATGAAAATAAAAAATTTCACTGGTAGGTGTCAATCAAGCCAAGAAAATGATCAGTTCTAGAAACAAATATGTTTTACATTGAGTAAGGGAAAATCAATCTGGTGAAGAGTCGTTAAAAGTAAAGACATCTCTTGAAGGGTGTAGTAAGGAGAAGAAAATTGAATTGGAGGAGTTTCTAAAGGCATACACGGGGGTGTTCTAGGATCCTAAAGGGATACCTCCTAAGAGGGAAGTGGAGCACATAATCAAATTATTGTGAGACTCCCCCTTGTTGAATATTGTGTTGTATAGATAGTCCATTCTTAAAGAAAACAAAGTAAAGAAGCAGCTACAATGGTTGTTGGAGCAAGGTGTGATTCAAACAAGTTCCTCAATTTGTGGGTAACCCATCATAATTGTTCCCAATAAGGATTGGACTTGGATAATGTGTATCAATTACAAGGAATTGAACAAGATTACATTGAAGAATCTATACCCGTTTCCCAAGATCAATGATTTTTTGGACCAACTGTAGCATGCCAAGTAATTCAATAAGATGGATTTGAAATGAGGATATCACCAGGTACGAGTCAAAGAAGAGGATACATGGAATACTTCCTTGAATAGAAGGAAAGGTTTGTCTGACTGGTTGGTTATGCCATTCGATTTATGCAATGCACCAACTACATTTATGATACTAATAAAATATTTTTTTCCCTTATCTAGATTCATTTTTTATTGTCTATTTAGATTATATATTGTCTTATGGTGCTACCTGGGAGGAGAAAATCTCACATATTATTCATTTGTTAGAGACTTGAAGAAGCACCAACTGTTGGCCAATCTCAAGAAATGTGAGTTTTCTTTGAAATATTTGGTGTATATGGATTATGTGATTGGTAAAGGTGAGCTAAAGATAGACTCTGCCAAGGTGGAGACCATCTTGAAATGGACAATTCCTACAAATTTCAAAGAGGTTAGAATCCTTGCTGAGAAACACAATACTTGTTGAAGTTCATAGCTTTGTTTTCAATAGTAGTTTCACCACTCCATGCAATAATAATGGGAAGTAACAATTTATAGTGGGAAAAGAATCAAAATAAGAGATTTAATGAGATGCAAATATATATTAGTCAAGAACCAATGCTCGTGCTACCAAACTTGTAGAACACATTTGAAGTGGAGACAAATGAAAGTGGGCATGCCATGAGAGTAGTTTTGATGCAGGGAGGAAGGCATGTTTTCTATCATTATAAAATATTTCATAGGGTGACCCTCAACTATCCTACATATGAAAAGGATGTCTATGCCTTAGTACAAGATATAAAAAAGTGGAAGCACTATCTAATGGGAAAGGATACCATCATCCACACGAATAACCAATAGCTCCAGTATTTGTAGGTCCTAAGTAAGTTACAAAAAACTTAGAACTACAAATGGATGGGGTTCTTACAACAATTTCATTTAGTCATAAATTATAATAATGGTGGAACAAAAAAGTTGGAAGACATGCTTTCACGACCACCCACATCCAAGATTATATCTTTCATAACTCTGATGCACATGGAGCCTTTTACCCATGATTCATACAAAGAGGCATGCATAGAAGATGAGGAATTCAAGGATGTGTTTCAACAACTACAAGGAAGAATTCATGTAGAATAACTTGAGAGAAAGGCCAACTATCATTTTCAGAATAGTCTACTCTACAAACTCAACAAGCTTTTTGTTCCTAAAGGTGAAAAATTTCAACTTATCAGAAAGGCTCACACCTCTAAGGTTGCAGGACATTTTGGTGTTGGGAAGACAATTGATAACTTACAGATGTTTGTGTAATGGACGAGGAGGAAAGAATATGTATAATGATATATTAGAGTATTTATATGTTGTTGTACCAACAATCCTAGTAACAAGAATCAAGGTCTATATCATCCCTTACCAACACCCACTAGACCTTGGGAAAACATTTCCATATATTTTTTGGGTGGTTTACCAACCACACAAAAGGGACACATGACTATTTATTTGTGTTATTTGACATGTTTACAAATATGTGCATTCTCATGCCTTATAAAGAGGCCATCAAGAAACATTAAGCAAAAAACTTATTATTTGAACAAGACTGGGTGCACTTTGGGATACCAAGGAGTGTCATCTTAGATAGAGACACCATATTTATCAATTCCTTTTGGGATACATTATGGGATAATATGGACTCTAAGTTCAAGAGGTATACAAAATTCCATCCACATACATATGGGTATATGGAAGTAATTAACAAGACTTTGGTGCAAATTTTGAAGGGTTACAATAAGAAGCATCCAAATACCTGAGATGAAAATATGATCTATATACAACGCTCTTATAACAGAGAAGTCTACAATTCTATTGGTAAGTCACCTTTTGAAACTTGCTTTGGATATTTTACAACTTCACCCTTAGATGTTGTATATGGACAACAAGGAGGGGTGCAGGAGGACCTCATATGAGATGAAATAAAAGAAGAATTTGTTTTGTGAAGATCAAGTAGATAAATTTGCAGGTATAAGAGGAATTGAAGAATTCATTGTAAAAGTACAAGGATATACATGACCAACATACAATAGAGAGAACATTTAGAGTGGGAAATAGAGTATGGTTATTGTTGAATAAAGAAAGACTATAGGGTCTTGGTAAGAATATTAAGGCCATGCGACATGGTCATTTTGTGGTATTGTAAAATGTTGAAGATAACACCTACATATGTAGTCTATGACCATACATGTGCATTTACTCAGTAGTGAATGTGGAGAATCTCAAACTCTACGAGCCTTCCATGTTGAATTAGGTGGAGGAGTAGGTCCTATATTACACAGAGGACTTAGGACCATATGACTAGGATGAGTTAGCAGAGGACACAAATTTGCACAAGAGGTCCAAAACTACAAGAAATGGGTAACATGACCTTTGGAAGATTGGGTTGAAAGGACAAATTCCAATAAAAACAAAATGGTACTCCAGAGAGAAGGTACATGAAAAATTTCCTCACCTCATTCAGTAATGATTTTGTGGAATAACATCCTCCCTAAATGGGAAGGTATGATCCATATTGGATCATTATTTTATTTTTCATCAATCTTTGTTCTTTATGGGTGAAAAAATGGGAGGACTCAACTTGTAGAGCCATTTTATCGACTTGTCCAAATTTGGAAATTTGTGTCCAAAAAAACATCTAAAATATTTTGGAGCCATTTTGAGGCATCAAATGAAAACTTTTTATGATTCAAACCTTACTATCGATCCATCTTCTATATTCTATAGATCGTGACCTTTCCAATGGTGCAAGAATCGCCTCAATTAGAGTTCGTATGAGAAAGTTAAGCCTCCTGCAATTTAAAGTTTCATATTGATCACCATGGTGCAAGTGGATGCCACATCAACCTCCATTACATAAACGTGTGGGGCTAGCTACGCAATGTATTTTCTAAGAATATTCTAGAAGGTCCAAACCTGATCACTAATTTAGGGTTGTGGAAGTTATTTCCATAACCCTAGATGGCTACTAGGCTATGTTAAATGTCGAACCACTAGGAAGAGAAGGGGTTCCATTCTATGTTATTGTATTTTGTTCCATAACAAAAAAGAACAATTGGGAGTGGGAAACTTAGAGAGCATAATAGAGGGGGTTAATGTTCTGTAGTATCCTAACATGCCACAGGTCTTAGGTAACTTTATAGAGAGTGTCTTATCCTTTGTACTTTCATTATTTCCATTCCAGAGAAAAGAGAGCAAAGCAACCTCACTTTATAACTTGATTTTCTCTCATAAGGTTTTCCCAAAGAAAATATTTGTGTTATTATGTGGATGGTATGTGATTGTATTTTACCTTTCTCTATTTTCCACATTTTATCTATTTCATGCATAATCAGAGAATCAATAACTAAATATTATGGAATCTAAAGGAATTTAACCTTCATAGTGTAGACTTTAGTTTTATTTATAAAATATGTTGTGACGGACTGTTCCAATGGAATATAGATGACAATTTATAGATCATATTGGTATAAAAGAAGGTTTTCTTTGGGTATTTGGGGGAATTTCTAGGATATAGGAATTAAATTAAAGAGAAGTCACATAAACCCTAGCCATGGTAGATGAGTCTGTTCATAACAACCCTCAATATCTAGTAGAATAGAGATTTGATAGGTTGGAAGCACAGGTCACCAACATCAAATGTAATATACACCTTCTCATGGAATCTCTAGCAAGCATGATAAGATATCTTAGAGATTTTGGAGGCCCTAACTCAAATATCATATAAGAGTGGAAATAAGGATATAATGAAGACGAAAAAAAGGAGTCACAGAAAGAACCCAAGAAAGAGAAGACAATTTCAAGTGTCATTAACCCTTCACATTACCTAATAAATATGAAAGAAAAAGTGGACATAAACACATGTACCAAGGTGATATTGACGCATTAAAAATGAATAATTTTTTGCAACAACTAGAAGTTTATCTTATTGTTCACCATATAGATGAAGAGAAAAATATTTCATTTGTTAGATTAAATTCAGAGGGCCTTTCTTTAACCTGTTGGGAAATCCATATAGAAACACTTAGGAAGGAAGGTGATCCACTAGTAACTAGGTGGGAGGACTTCAAAACTCTCATCAAATCCTAATTATACCCTATTATGTATGTAGAGGACCAATGGATCCAATGTCACTACCCTAGGCAAAGGTAAGGGAAAATTGTACATGAGTACACCGCTGAGTTCAGAAAGATGGCTATCATGTTGGGTATATCTCTCAAGAATCCATATGTATTCCTCATGTGTATCTAGAGGGTTTACACAGTCATCCACAAAATTAGGTGATTCTTTGAGGTGTGTCTACATGAATAGTAACTAAAACAAATAGGCCAAAAGAAGGGGTATCCAAGTGGTTCTAAGAAGAAAAATCACCAGGGAGCTTCCAAAGAGGGGAAGAAGAAGTGGAAATGGGGGAAATATAAGAAGATAACAACAACTACTAATCAGTGCAGATATCCCAAAACCATTCAAATCATTTCAACATTGATGGACACACTGAGGAAAATGTTGGAAACTACATCGAGAGTTGAACCTGAAGAACTGCAAGGACAGGAAGAAAAAGAACAGGTTCTAGACACATATTCGAGAAATGAGATTGAAAGTATTTCTGATATGGATGAAAATATATACTGCACATTTGTGTAGAAGGAAGTGAATCTGAGTATCCTTTATCACTGAGAAGAGAAGGAAATGACCAAGCTCTTCCACATCAATATTCGGGTCAAGAAGTAAAATATAGATGCTTTGTTCAACTCTGGTTCATAGGCTAATATCATATCATTTGATCTGGTTAGCAATTTCAGATTGGAGGTTCATGATCATCCTAGATATGTGTACTATCACATAATGCAAGAATATGTAGCACAATATACCAGAGTATGTATACTTTTTTGTATGAGAAATCCCTATAGCAGGAAGAAAGGTGTATACCATCCCTTACCAGTACCCGCTAGACCTTGAGAAAGAATTTCCATGGATTTTTTGGGTGGTTTACAAAATAGGTGGAAGGGACATGACTATTTATTTGTGGTAGTTGATAGTTTTATCAAAATGTGCATTCTCATGCCTTGTAAAAATACCATCGAGGGACATGAAGAAAAAAATTTATTCTTTGAACAGGCCTGGGTGTACTTTGGAATACTAAGGAGCATCATCTCAGACAGGGACACCAAAATTTTCAATTCCTTTTGGACTGCATTGTGGGAGAAGATGGAAAGTAAGATTAATAGGCATACAACATTCCATCCATAGACATATGGGAAGATGGAAGTAGTAAAGAAAAAATTAGTGTAGCAATTGAAGGGTTACAATCATAAGCATTTGAAGACCTAAGATGAAAACATGATCTATATCCAACACTCTTGTAACAGAGAAATCCACACTTCTGCTAGTAAGTAATCGTTCGAAGCTTTCTTTAGATATTTTCCACCTTCACCCTTATATTTTGTATATGTATAGGAAGGAGGAGTGAGGGAGGACCTCATAGGAGATGCATTAAAAGAAGAAAAAATTGTTGAGAAGATCAGGAATATCCATTTGCTAGTACAGGAGGCATTGAAGAAGTCATAGGAAAAGTGTAAGGCTAGAAATGAACAACATAAAATGGAGAGAACATTTAGAATGGGAGACATAGTATGGTTATAGTTGTATAAGGAAAGACTATAGGGTCCTGGTAAGAATATCAAGGATCTGTTTTATGGTCCTTTTGAGGTATTGGAAAATGTGGGAGATAAAACCTATCGGCTAGGTCTACCTCCATACATGCACGTTTACTCAGTAGTGAATGTGGAGAATCTCAAAATCTATGAACCTTGCATTTTGGATTAGGAGGAGAAGAAGGACTGTAACTTCCCCCATCCCAACTAAGGAATATTATGGTGCAAAAAATCTCATAAATTAAAAGTTCACAGCTAAGTAATTAATTTCTTGTATCTTTCAGCTACAAATTACAACCAGATTTAACTGTTAACTATTACCATTCTTTGCATGCAACTATAGTAATATAAAATAGACATTAAATACAACTAATAAACTAAATTAAAACAATATATAAATCAGTCCCATACACAGAGTTTATGCATAGCAATTTAACTCATAAATACAACACATGAACAAATAAAACACTTATCTTTTAATTTTGGTGTGCAACCATCTACTTGGGACACAAATTCAACCTAACCATAGAATTTATTTTCCAAATATCAATATAAAAACACCCCTAATTTGAGGCTAGAAATCCACAAAAGAGGGTCGTCTCTCACTATCCACTCATAGCTCAAAACTTTTGATTACTTGGGTTGGTTGTCATTGATGTCAACCCTTGAAGAAAGTCTGGTAGTGAATTCCAATATCACAAAGTTTTGGGTAATGGACCCACGTTTTTTTTATGTATAATAGTATGAGTTTTGATATATTTGCAGGTAAGACTATTTTGTATGGATAGTACATGTCATGCCATTTCCGTTGGTATGTGGAACTGCACATAACTCCTCACGGTTTGAGAGTTATGGCCTGACGAAATTGAAGGACCCTCATATGATTGACTTGAAACCTCAAAAGGTCAAAGAAGTCAAAGTGCTTGAAAAGAGGATTATTTAAATAATAAAGTGAAGTGAAAAATTCAAAGAGGATTATTTAAATAATAAAGTGAAGTGAAAAATTCAAAGAGTATTATTTAAATAATAAAGTGAAGTGACAAAATCAAAGAGGATTATTTAAATAATAAAGTGAAGTGGCAAAGTCAAGGAGGATTATTTAAATAATAAAGTAAATGAAGAACTTTCTAATTATGGAAAGTGGTTATAAGAGGGCTAACCCTAAGATGAGGAAAATGGGTTAAGTGGTCAAGTGGATATTGGATACATGGACAAGTGGCAAATTGGGCAAAGTTGGACATAGGTGACTATGTGGACAAAGTGGCCTAGAAGATGCTTCTAAGGAAGCTACTTGGAGAGTATAAATAAGAGGCAAGGCTCTCCCATTTTAATCACACTTGAGAATATTGAATATCTACAGGTGATTGAGGTAACCAAAGGATATATAAGATGAATTTTAGAAGGAAGGTGAAGTAAAGAAGGCTGAAATTCCAATGAGGATAAATTCTTTTGATGATGTTTTTTAAGGTATGTTATTTACAAGTCATCTCAACATTTTCGCAATAATGTTTTTTCTAGAATGATTTAGACCATGAAATTGGGAGGCCATTGAGAAAACATATCCAAGTAGCTGTGGTACAAATTTCATCTTGTGGGTTGTTGTATTTTTGGAGTTACACTTCGTGGAAAATAGGATTTGTGGCTAGTCCTGAGATGTTTCAGATAAAAAATTCATAACTTATTCATAACAGATCCAAATTTAGTAAGACCAACTATGTTGGCTAGAGTGCATTCTGTAGTATTTTGTGTACAATTTTTAGATTCATACAACAAATATTTTGTATGGGGCGCGCTCTACAAGTTCTCTCTCTAGAATAAGCCAAAATTCAACAAGGTATGCCATTTTTGCTATAACTCCTTTTATGAGAGGTTCCATGTAGTGAAACCTAGAGGAATTGCATAAAACACATTGAAGAACATTGTGTATTATTTTCAAATCTTTATTCATTACAGGTACATAGTTAAAATTATTTCAAGTTACAGTTGTTGACTAATCCAAAACTAGTCATGTGAGACTAAAGTAAATTTTGATGAAAATGCTAGTCTCTTGTTGTTAAAGTTAAGGAAGGTTTGCAGGTATGTGATCATATACACCGGGTCTATTATAGAGTTACAAATTATATTTGGATGATGAAATTGATGAGGGATTTTGGTTGAGGTTGAGGTATAGGTTGGTGCATGGTTGATGCACTTATTTATGGTACAAGTTGATTACAGGTTCTTTGGTACAGCTTGGTGCATGGTTGATGCACTTGTTTATGGTACAGGTTGATTATAGGTTCAGGTTATTGGTACATGTATTTTGGTGCAGGTTGATTGGTATAGGTTTACAACAGTATATCTCACAGTGATAGTGTGACAATGGTTCCATCATTCTACTTATATGTCAAGGTGGTTGGATGGGGAAAGGAAAAGTGGTTTTAGCCACCTTTCGATTGTAGCTTTCGATTGTAGCCAGTGAACATAGGGGGTTTTAGCCTCCTTTTGGTTGTAGCCAGATAATTGGGGAGTTGGAGCTTCCCTCAGGTTGTAGCCTAAGAAACTAGGGGGTTGGAGTCTCCTTCCAGTTGCAATTGGAAAATAAAGGAAGTTGGTGCTTCCAATGAATGTAATTCTTCAAGACATATAAGAAAAATCATTCTATGGTTTTCTCCCTCTTTGGGTTTCCATGTAAAAACACCGGTGTACTGTGTATGTGTATGATTGTTCATTCGTTCATTGTTTATTTACTCTAAAAATATTGGATGATAATGATACATTGATATAACACTTTAATTATATGGTTAAAAAGGATTAGATTTCTCTATTATTGACTCACCCCCCCTCTCAGTAATCCAACAATTGGTATTAGAGAAGGTTCCTTGAGAAATTAGTTTAACCAATGAAAGCTAGATCATGGAGAGAAACAACATGTATAAAAATGGAATACCACAGTTTGATGGACAAAACTTTGCATTTTGGAGCATAAGGATGAAGACATATATACAGGCACAAAGATTTGAAATTTAGAAATCAATTGTAGGTGGATACACAACACCAACAGTTCCTCCAACAAATGACAAATCAATGAAACTCGGTCAGAATAATTCCAAAGCCACAAATGCACTTATAAATGGTCTTGGAGAATAGATATTCACTAAAGTTTCACATTGTAAATACGCTAAAGAGATTTTAGACAAACTTCAAAATATTTATGAAACAGATTCAAAATTCAAAGCACCAAAGCTTCAAAATTATGGAGGTCAGTTCGAACAACTAAAGATGAAGGAATATGAGAACATTGCAACTTAATTTTTATGAGTCGATGAAACAATGAATGCAATCTTGGGATTGGGAGAAGAAATCAAAGACTCTGTAATTGTTCAAAAGGTACTAAGATCTTTTCCTATGATATTTGACCCTAATATATCAGCACTAGAGGAAAGATCATATATAAAATCAATAAGCATGGACGAACTACATGGAATATTCACAACATATGAAATGAGAACTGAACAAGAAAATCCAAATATAAAAGGAGAAGCCTTTAAAGCATCCAAAGAGTCAAAGAAAAAGGGAAAGAAAAAATAAAAAGAACATAGCAACAACATTGACGTCTTGGAAGATGATGAAGAAGCAACCAACTTTGTTAGAAGATTGAACAAGGGAACCAATGATAGGTATAGAGGTAAGATTCCTTTGATTTGTTTTAATTGTGATGGTATTGGTCATTTTTCTAACAAACGTCCTCATAAGAAAAAGATAAATGATGAAAGTTACTCAAATAGAAAACAAACATATAAAGTCAAAAGAACCACAAAGAAAGTTTTCAAGAAAAGCTTATGCACCAAAGAAGACATCTCATCATCAGATGAAGATGAAGTCAGTGACAGTGAGATAGAAAGACTTCTATTCATGGAAGTAGAAGAATCTGATAAAGAACACTTCGAAGAAGAATATGAATAGGCAAAAGTTAACTACAGAGAAGAATTTTTGTGTGCCATGGAAGTTATTATAAGAGAAAAGAAAAAAAACAAGAAACTACAAGAGGAACTATACAATAAAGATGACACTCAAGAACTAGAACAAATGATCAAAATTTTGAAGGTTCAAATTGAAGAAGATAAAATAATTGAAGAAGGACCCAAAGAACAACTAGAAGGAAGAGACAAGATCGTTGGAAGTTTGGAAGAATAAATTGTCACATTAAGAAAGGATCTTCAAAAAAGAAATATGCAGAACAACTCAAAATTTTTGAATGACATTATCAGCAATCAAAAACCTCATCATGAAAAGTATGAAATTGGATACAATAAGAAAAAAAAGGGATAAATCTCCAAAACAACAGAACAAGAAACATATCCAAAAGGCTATGAAGAAACAATCAAATGGGATAGGAATGTCCACAAAGAAAATTATAGGGGCACTCCTCCATCGAGAATATTCATATTTCAGAATCAACAACTGACAGAAACAGATAGGCCTCAGGAAGAAGAAGGATTCATAAGAGTACCTCCTTTCAGAATATCTTTAACTCCCAGGTATCAAAATATCTTTTTTGGTTTATGTTATGCATGTAATAATTTTGGACATAAATCTATGAATTGAAGAGATAACAACAAGAACATAAACAACTTTTAAAGTCATACACAAAAGGGTTATCCAAGAAGGCCTAGTGAAACACAAAGAATAAGTTACAACATGTTTGAATCTTTTAGAATTGAAGTGGAATGATACAAATATAACAACTTTGGACACATGTTCAAAGATTTCAAAATGACAGTCCCTCCTAGATAACCACAATAGAACAACAATAGTCACAGACATGAACTTTAGAAAAGGACATGGATAAGAAAGAAGAATCAATATAACAATTAAGAATGCACACTCTCTTTACAATCTAAGAAGAAGAAACATGGTTGGTATGTTGATAGTGGCTATTAAAAACACATGATAGGTGATAGAGAAAGGTTTCTTACAATAAGAAAGGAAAGAGATGGATCAGTCTCCTTCAAAAATGATGATTCAACTAAAATCATTGGAAAAGGCACAATTAGAATTGGGAACAAGAATACCAAGGCAAAAAATCTTCT